>JALLAR010000585.1:0-14920 GCA_036939335.1 Conticribra guillardii
TAGTACACAACCATTATGATATAAAAAATTGATGATTTCATTGCGAATTCGTGAGAATTCCGTTACGAATGCATAATGATAAACATATGCATAAATGATCATAAAAAGTATTCCTGTTACGAAAACGTATCAAGAAATGAAATAAAGAGAACATTGTTACGATTTCGTACTTACTATTTGAGGTGCAACGTTACGAATTCGTACAGAATATTTAAAATGAAGGAAAATGTCTCAAGGAATGTGTGGCATTGGCGCAGTCCAATAACAGGCAGAGAAGATGACGTGACGATACTGTTGGACTGATGATTGATTGATTTGGATTAGTATCTGTGGGGTGAATCAATTTTAAGGAAAACAGGTGTATGTATGGGATTGTGTTGGTCTTGTGGTGCTGTGTTGGTAGTGATGGTCAAGTTGGTTCGTCCGTGTCGGTCAGATCGTTCGTTCTGGTCGGGTCGGTCCGGTCCGTCAGCTATGGCACCATTTTTGGTTGTCGAATGAAAAAAAAAATGAAAACATTATCGCGCCGGACGTACAACATTTTTGACAGAAAGATGTACATATACCGGACCCTACATGTACATCTACGTGTAGTATTTATAAAAAAATTCGTATCATATTAGATCTACGATACAGAGGTGTACAGTGGAATATGAAGAATGGTCAAAGGACAGACGAATTTCACACTTCCCTTAAAGATGAATCTGACGTCATCAGAAAAAATTGTATCTATCCAAATATACAACTTTGTATATATATAGTGGAATTTACGAAAATGAACTTAAATTGCATTCAGAACTGTATATGTTCATTTAAATAAAGACAGCCATTACGAAATCGTACCAGTGACACTGAGCAACCCCCATTACAATGAAAATCTCAAACCCGCTGATGACTGTGCTTCTATCTGCCGCTGACAGTCGCAATCTTCGCGCGCCCAACTGCCAACTGATTTCATTTTTTTACATCTGCATCTATTTTTTCTTTCATCCTCTCGAACAATTTGTAACATCCTCGTCCATCACGCCCAACTGCCTGGTTGATACGCAACAATGATGCTCACAAACCGGCCCCTCGTCGAAGCACTGGGAGTGCTGAATTTGCTACTTCTTTCGTCCACGAGTAGCACGACATATGCATCATCGGCCGCCACCAACAGCAACAGCAACAGCAACAGCAACAGCAACAGCAACAGCAACAGCAACAGCAACAATAACAATAACATCCTCCCTTCCCAAACCACCACTCACCGCCATCGCAATCGACAAGCACAGCAGCAACAACAGAAATATGATAACGGCTCTCTCCACTTCCACGAAGCAACCTTCCTCTCCTCCCACAACGCCTACGCCAACCGCGCCGAGGCCAAAAATTTCATCGAAGCACTGGGAATCAACCAAGAAGATTCCGTTTATAAACAACTCGTCTCCGATGGCGTCCGTGCATTATCCTTGGATGTCAAAGTAAAAGTGAATGCGAATACGAATCAAAATGAACTTCGTTTGATGCACAATGTCTTGGATTATGGCGAATTGTTGTCCCAGTTGGAGGAGAACATGATTCCGTTTTTGGAAGAAGATGAGAATGCCATTTTGACATTGGATTTTGAGACCGTGGATGGGGAGCATGCGGAAGTGTTGGAAGGGTTGCAGCAAATGCTTTCGACTCTGGCGGTGAATGGCGTGCCGCTCAAGGATATGGCATTTAAATACGATCATGAGTTATGGAAAGATCATGACGATTGGCCAACGATTGATGAATTGCGCAAGGCGAATCAGCGTCTCTTTCTGTTTGTGGACAGGTCGGAAATAATTAATCCCGAGTATGGCATTATGCACAAACGACAGGTAGTTCAAGAGAATTTTTGGGTGGGGATTGATGGATGTAGCGCGCGGTATGAGGATGAATGGGGGTCGAAGAAGGTGTCTTTGGAGGGAAATCAGTCTTGGACGAGGTTGTTTTTTATGAATCATTTTTGTTGTGGTAGTGGAGGGGAATCGTATCCTACGGTTGTGGGGGAGGGTTTGCTGGGCGGTGGGGATAATGGATGGTGAGTCGAAAAAAATCTGTATTCGTGAATGTTGGCTGCGCTTTGCAAGTGGGAGGAAATGAATTATTGACCAGAGTTCTCATTCGGATCCTTTGACTGTTGAAATCGTTTCATCTATCTGAACTGGAAATTTTTAGGGGCATTCTTTATCCCCGCATCAAGCAATGTATGGCAAACAATGGTGGGATGAAACCAAACTACATTTCTTTAGATTGGATTGGCGAAAGTCTAGACCTCGTTGCAGTACGTGACTACCTCAACTTTGGAGGAGCATTGGGAACTGGTCAAACATGTACAGAAGATTCACATTGCGCATCCTCTTCTTGTAATGTAGCGTTGGGACTGTGCCAATGCCAGCAATGCTCTGGGGACAATGGAGTTGTCTGCTCTGGGTGCGTTGGTGGTCAACGCTGTGTCTCTTCTGGGAATGATAAACCGAATGAATGCACGGATACTAGAGAAAGACAATCGGATAATTTCTATTGTGGTGAAAACTATTTTGATACCGTTAAAACGTGCAATTCCAGTGTAAAGTGCCCCAATGGCAATGAGGATTGTCCGAGTGGACAAGTTTGCTTTGCTGGGATTGATTGTACACTTGCGCCAACAAAGGCTCCGACAGATTCTCCGACAGAGTCACCATCGAATAAACCTTCGTTAATGCCATCACCCAATCCGACAGAGGGTGCTTCGGAAGCACCAACTATTACCAACACTAATTTTTGCGGAACTGATTATTTTTCTACTGTGGGAGATTGTGAAAATGCAACCCCGTGTCCTGAACCGTTTGGAGATGATGTCTGTCGTCCTTTGAACTTGACTTGCTTTGCCAATGTCAATTGCCCAAAGAATCCCACGAGTCCCAAGCCTACTGCTCGTCCTTCAGTATCTTCTGTCACTGCTACGCCACCTCCTGTTGCATCCACCGAAACAACGACGCCCATCACATCACCTACCGTGAACACTTTGTCGCCAACTCCTTTGCCAACCACACCGCCTACTAATAAAGAATCAAGTGCACCAACGCAAACAATCACGCGTTATTGTGGCACAAGTTATGAAAATGCAAAAGAAACGTGCACTCGAGAGAGCGCTTGTCCCGGTGGTTTTGAATGCCCACAAGGATTGGTCTGGTAAGTTAATTGTATCCTTATGTTTATTTGTTGACACGAAATTAGCTTTTATTGTCTTTGCATTTTAGTCGCGCTCACATTTTATTTTCTCCATCAATGTTCTATCAGCTATAATGGTGTTAAGTGCTTCACCAAGAAACCAACTCAAACGCCAACATCTACCCCAACAGGGTCTCAATCCCCCACTAAGACACCAACAACGATGCCGGTCACGGCTGCTCCAGTGAGTCCAACAGTGTCACCTACCGACAGGCCCACACGAGCCCCGTTCGACTTCTCCAATGAATTTTTCTGTGGCACCAATTTCACAGATGCCAGAGATAACTGCTATTACAATACACCGTGTCCTGATGGATCACCTGATGTTTGCCCCAGTGGCTACACATGTTATGGTGGTATCACTGACTGTACTGTGCCACCCACAACATCACCAACACAGGTTCCATCAGATATTCCATCCATTGTTCCGACGCCGCCACCATCTTTGAAATGGGAAAATCCTGTAGCCTCGGCCCCTGGAGCAGCTAATCCAAACGGCAAACCTAATGATGCTCCATCAAGCCTTCCACCAAATGCTGATGGCAGCAGCGAGACGGGCACAGTAACTTCTAAACCTACATACTACAGCTTTGAACTTGCACCTGGTAATGCTAATGCTGCAAAAGAAATCTCATCTATGAAAATTTGGATCTCTGTTGCATTGGTTTGCTTCATTGGAATTATGGTGTAAATGCCGTCTTCCTTCCTTTCTTTCTTTGGCCAAGTTTCATTTGAAATTGTGCAATGCAAATTATTTTATCATTTGAATGGAATCAAGTGTGTTATCATTGTTCCTTCTTTGTAACCTGTCCATTTTATTTATGTGAGACGTTTCTCTTAAACAAATATGAATTAACAAATAAAGCTGAGATAGCAGGAAACATAATTTATCTATCAATAAATCATAAATATTTTTCTGATGCAGTTCTAGAGTATCTTCCGAAAAAGGCAACCAGCGCCAATGATATGAATCACCACCAAACGTAACAAGACTGAAGGAAGGAGAACAATCGAATGTGAAATCAGTCAAAGAGGAAACAATCAAGAAAAATAGACAAATCAAATAATTTTGACGTGCCTGCAAAAAATCTGCAACAATCTCAAAAACAAAAATCACCACATTTCTCATTTATAATTCCGCAGAGTAACCTTCTCGGTATCACCAAGATCGTTTGTGGCACGATATGGATCGATAATATTGCCTTGTTGACTTGAAACATTTTTAGTAATTTAAGATTGTAATGCTTATGATTGTTACAATTCCCCCGGTTGCAGCTCAAAGACTTGATATCCCTATGAATGTTATTAAGTAGAAGAGGGGCATTGCATGTTTGAATTTCTTTCTGAGTTGTTGGCAGGTGAATCAAATTGAAATAGTAATATTCCAGCGCTGCTCTTGTCCGTTTTTATTACAGAAATTTCTGGGAAGAAAGCAGGTGTTGATGCAACGGGTTGCTTAGGGTTTATGTATTGTGGAATGGTGAATGCAATTGTATATTGTGAATAAAATAAAATAATAATCTTGTCTGTGAATGTATCTTGTAATATTTCGCTCTGGGGGTATTATTGAAATTGCTTTGAGTCAAAAAGACAATATTGTGTACTCAATCAGAATCAATAATACTTTGAGTATGTCTTTGTTGTGAATCAATTTATGACAGTGATATGTAGTACTGTTCCAAAAGGGTTGCACAAGTTTGGGGCTTACCACTGTTGCTGTATGTCTTCAATGTGCGTGCTCTTGTGTTTCAGGGTTATAGTTGTTAATACTGCAACATTTATTAAGACAATTTTGGATTGAAATCAATAGACTATGGGAAATAAATAAAGCCGGTATAACATTTCCTTCTTACAGAATAATTTTCGACATTTTCGGCTGTTTCAAAATTGAACATACTCATTCAGAGTCATTGATCACAAACTACATATGAATATGAATAAATCCCCTTGTGGTTGGGAAATGAGGAATCAGTCATTTTTCTTTTCCGTCGTCCCTTTGGGATCTTCGGGCTCCGCGCTTTCCTCATTCCCATTATTTGATCCAGCATTATCCACATCCATAGTATCCCCACTACTTGCTGCTGCGCCCCCCGCATCTACAGGTGGCGCAGAATCCCCTCCTCCCATCTCTGGTGGATTCTCTAACAGAATCTCAATTGCACGATTCAAATTTCCGTGACCCGATGTCAATGCGGCAATATTGGCAGAACGATCCGTAAATCCCATATCTTGAAGACTTTGGAGTTGTTGTCGAAAGCGATGACCAGGAGCTGGTTGACCACCAGCTGGTGGGTTACTACCACCTGATGCAGGTTGAGCAGCGGGGGGCATGAATGGAAACATAAATGGGTTGGCGGGGGCAGCACCAGTGGAACTGGATGTGTTTCCTAGAAGGCTCGAAAAGTCTAATCCTCCCGAAGGTGCGGCTGGAACATTGCTACTGGAGCCAGCGGAACCGGGCATTGGTGGCATCATTCCAGGAAAACTCCCTGATAACTGTTGCATTGCCTGCTGCATTTGAAGCATTGATCGAATATTGTTGGGATCCATCATTGATCTCATCTGTTTTTATCCCATGGTTATGTAGTTGCATTCATATTTTTGGAAATGGATGGAAGAAGAAGGAAATATTGAGATGACCAAAAAGTTTGTATCAGTCAAAAAATGATAAACAAGTAACTATCGTAACACCCGAGTATTGTACAAGAATAATGATGCCCTTCAAATAATATCAATTATAATAAAAATCCAACAAACTCACCATTTCAGGATTAGACAACATGGCAGCAGCCTGTGGATTAGTCTGATTCAATTGTCTCAACATTGGATTCGATTCCATCATTTGCCTCATCATTTCCGGATTGCTCATCATATTTTGCATCATTTGATTCATCATTGGATTTTCCAACATTTGAAGCGTCGATTCGAGATTTGCGGCATTGTCTCCTGTGGCGGGATTGGCCCATGGATTGTTGGCAGCGCCGGCACCGGCACCCATCATGGAGGCAAATGGATTATTGGCTGCCGAGGATCCTCCGCCGCCACCGCCCATCATGGCAGCAAATGGGTTGGTTGCCGATCCACCCGAGAAAGCAGGGTTGTTATTATTGGAAGACGCAGTGGCAGACGATGAAGGCGCCCCCCACGGATTGGGCATGGCTCTATTCGAAGCCCCCTCCGTTCCATCTCCGCCATTATTATTTCCCGCGCCACCTGCACCTGCACCTGTGCCACTGCCGGCACCATTCCCATCTCCCCCCGCCATGGCATCCATCATTGGCGCCTGCACATCCTCGTACATCCTCCTCAACGCATTGTACCCCCCGGGCATGTTCTCAATCTGACTCATTGCCAGATCCTGATTCCTCATCATGTTCTGCATGGCGCTGGGATCCCTCATCATTTGGAGGCTGCGGTTCATAAACTCTGGATCTTGGAGGGCGTGGCGCAATTCTGGGTTGGAGTCTAGGACTTGACGCATTTGGGGGTTGTTTTCCATCATGGAGTTGAGAAAGTCTGGTTGGGAGAGGAGGGATTGGACCATGGGGTTGTTGAGCATGTCGGACATCATTTGGGGATTGTTTTGGATTTCTTGTTGGAAGGTTGCCATGTCGGGCATGCCGGGCATGGATGGTGCTCCGCTTCCCATTAGATTGCTCAGGGGGTTACTGGTGTTATTGTTGTTGTTCATGTTCATGTTCATGCCGGCTAAAAATGGATTCATGTTGGGTGGAGCAGCAGAAGTATTGGCAGGTGCCGCAGCCGGTGTCGCGCTCGCCGTCGCTACAGCAGCACTTCCAGCAGGAGCACTCCCCTTTACCAAATACAGCACAATGCCCTCTCCACCTCCACCGCCGCTACTCGCATCACCACCGCCAGCATTACTAATCCCATAATCCGCCAAAGTCCTCCCCTCCTCACTCAATATCCTCCCCTTGTAAATCAATCGCTGCCGTTCCACGGGACAATGACCGCTTTCTTGACGCGTGGCAATGATTCCCTTGACATGACGAATGGTGCTGGAGGGGGTGATGATGGTGGTTCCGGTTCCGGTGCCAATGTCGAAGCGTTGGGAGGTGGAGAGACGGATGGTGAGTTTCAGGGAGAGGTTGTGGTTGCCGGAGGTGACGTCGCCGGTCATCTTTTTGATTGGGTTTGGAGTATTTATTACTACTATTTAGTGCTGAAAGTTATAATACTATTATTATTGTGTCGACGGCTTGGATTGGGATTGGAATGGAGTGTCGTGCGATGTGATGCCTCCGCTCAAAAACAGTTATTCGAGTGACTTTGTTCACACAACAACATTCTCAGCTTGCTTCTTGCTTGCTCTGTTTTTGTTCGTGTTTCTTCATCCTTCGTTGAAAATCTTTCGAATTCAAGGGACCACTGTCTCCCACACTTATTATTGGAGCGCAGATAGAAGATAATAGAGCATTGTACAATACTAGATACTCCTACACAACATGCACAATAATAGTATGATAGATTTACTGGTAGATACTGTATTAAGATACTAAAGTCTTTTATCTCTAACTGACTAACATTAGATTAGATATTTTAGAATATCTTTCGAATTTTTTCTGATGCGAATCTTAATTTTTCTGAGCGTGAAACGTCGCAGAAATTTTTCACCACGTAAAAGGAGAGAAGAAAAATGGACACAATGACGCCAACTAAAGTTCGACAGAATTGAACAGCCGTCAATAATATTAAAAACACTTGCCCGTCGCGCACCATTGTCATTACTTATTTATCTTCCCTTCCATATCGTGCTCGTTAGTACCCATTTCAATTGTATCTAGTAGTACTTTCAATAATGGACTTTATCAACAATGATAGTATGCTTGTACCGCACCATAGCTCCACTGGACCAGGATCCTCCGTCTATGGCATGAATGTCCCGCAACAGCAGCAAGTGGCCACGGGAGATTTGTTGGATTCTCCAATGCTTGCCACCTCTTCAACGACGCCGCAGCAGCAACAGCAGATTCTTCGGCAACAGCAACAACAGATTCAGCAACAGCAACGGCAAATTTCGCAGTACGAACAACAGCTACTACAACAAAACACACAACAACAACAACAACCATCATCATCATCAGGGGAAGGATCCACCGAAGTGACACTCTTCAATGCCACACAAGCCACAGTCCAAATCACAACCACCAGCAATGCACCCGCCATTGCCGGCCTGGGCAAAATACAATCCCACAATAGTAATAGCAATAATTATATCAACAACGTAACAACAACAACAACAACACCCAAACGAAAAATAATCCGCATACCAACCTACTCCTGCAACGGCGGCCTCGACACCAAATTCAACCCCAATCCACGCCAAGCCTCTCCCCCCCACCTACACAATCTCCTCACCCCCGACGAATACAATGATGCCATTACCACGCTCAATGACAAGATCAAGAAATCACGCTCCAAAAACTTGGATGCCGCTTTATTGGCCACGGGACCATTGTTATTGCCGTTGGCGGTGTGGGGGGCGAGGCATCGGGGGCAGGTGAAGAAGAGGAAGAAGTTGATTCAAGAGGCTGTGTGGGATTTTAATGAGAGGATGGCGGGGGAGGGGAGGAATGGGAGGGGGGAGGTGAGGATGGTTTGGAATACGCATGTTCGTGGTGGTGCGGGGGAGAGTTATTTGACGATTGAGGAGGTTTTGGATGGGGAGGGTGTGGCTGCCATGGGTGCTGGTGGTGGTGGTGGGTTGACTAGTTTCGGTGGAAATAATTATAATGAGGATGATGGTGATGAGTTTGCTGGTTTCTTTGTGGGTGATGATAAGGAAAAACTTTCTTGAATTATTCAGTATCATCTACTCTGGAGGTACGGTTGCGGGAGTGCAAGCAGATGTCAATGATTGTAGTGGCATCTAAAGTGTTTGATGTAATTTTGAGCTTTGTTCTGATCAATTCCATGTACGGCGAGGGAAAGAAAGTAAAAAATGTGAACCATTTTGTGCAATTGCCAAGCAGATGCCTTGATTGTAGGAGCTTATGCATTGTACAGTGCGTGATAAAAGTTTGATCTTTTTCGTTCTGATAAAAAATATGTAAGATAATGAGAGTAAAAGCAGTAAAACGTGCAAAACCATATTGCAAAAGTGCAGGAAAAACTGATTTGCTGGGCAAGATATTGTGATAAAAACTGATTTTTATAACAAATTACCGAGCCGACTGCTAGCATATAAGGTAATGCACTGGGTTAATCGTCCATCAAAATGATTAATTGCAAGCCCAATGTGAAATACCGCATCATTTAATAAAAGTGCCATTTTTACTCAGCCCAGTCAATATGGATACGCCTCCCCAATAGATACTGGAATTGCTGCATCAAAATGATGAACTAGAATGTCTTTGTTTAAGACCAGACATTTGATAACAAACCATTTCAGCATTCATGTTGACACATTGTCGTTTTTATTCAGCCCAATCAATCCGGATAGGCCTCTCCAATAAATTCTTTCCATTCAGCGCTGCCGCCTTCTCACATGCCTCAGTATTCCAAAAATCCACATATCCACAACCCTTGAAATCCCCACTATCTCGATGATACAACCATCTCACAGCCTTCAACTCTGCTTCCACCCCCATGAAAAATTTGGTAATCGCCTCATCATCAATCTCGTACGACAAATTCCCAATGAACAATTTGGTACATCCCTCGGGTTTGACACTCATGGCTTTCAATCCCTTCCCACCAGCTTGTCCGCCGTTCCCGCCGGCATTGGCCAATTTCCCTCCGGTAATGACTTTACTCTTGGGAGGCCAATCACTCTCTTCTCCTGGTTTTGGGGGAGCATAATTAATTTTCAAGGGTCTGCCCATGAGCAGCGACCCATTGCTCTCTTTCAATGCTTTGGCGGCATCCTTGGAATTGCGCATTTCTACAAATGCCGATCCATAGAATTTACCGGTTGTTTTATCGGTAATCCATTTAACATGCGTGATGGTGTTGTTGAGATGAGTGTTGAGAGTGGGTTCAGAGATTGCAAAGGCAAGATTGCCCAGGAAGAGACGTGTGCATCCACTGGGATTTCCTCTGCATGGATTATTTTTGGTTGCTGGATCATTGTCGTCAGTATTGTCGCCATTAACTTCCTCGTTTGTGACGGCATCTTCTTCTTCGTCTTCGTTGTCAATTTGATCATCGTTATTATCATCAATTTCGTGGCTTTCGTCGAGGTCTTTTTTCTTTTTCTTCTTGTCCTTCTTTTGTTTGGCGCTTTTGTCTTTCTCCTCCGAGTCGCCTTCGTTGTTTTCGGCCGATTCTCTTTTTCTCTTCTTCTCCTTCTTTTTCTTTTCCTTCTTTTCTGACTTTGGGGCGTCGTCGTCGTTAGAGGACCCCGCACGTTCAGATTTAGACAATTTCACCACACCTTCCGCAGTTAATGAAACCTTTTCTTCTTTTTCAAGGAGCTTCACCGCCTCTTTGAACAATTTCTTCGATGATTTGTCAGTGTCATCGGCTAGGACTGATGTGCGTAGAGCCTTGAGTTCCATGGATTTCCCATTTTTGGAAGAGCGAAGGGCATTCACGATGGAAGCTGTGAGAGTTGATGGATCGGATGTTTGTTTGCTTTTCCCCATGATTTGATTTCTTTTTAGGCTGATGTTGAGCGAATTAAAACTGTACGAATTGCGTATTGTAGTTTAGTTCTTGGGCTCGCGGAGAAGAGAGCAATTGAAATGGGAGGGGTTGAGGCAATTTAATTATTTCTCCTTCCGCCATTGTATGTGAATTGTGATGATGGTTTGTTTTGGATGGACGTCACACGTCCGTTGTGAGAAATGATTAGGTTATGAGATGAAATCATGAAATCCTGCAGATCTTTCGTGTCACGGGTCACGGTCCCGACGACGACATGGACAAGTCCCCAACACGCAATCACACATAGGTACTACCTACCTCATCCACTCTCACCGATCTCTCAAGAAACATTGATCGTCACCATGGCAGTCACATCCTTGCCTCAGAGACCAATAATTGCAACCCTTGCCCTGGTTGTCGCAACGAATGCGTCACATTTTCTATCAATAACACCGACCTCGCCTCTCTCGCCGTCAAATTCACAATTCCTTGCATTCGTAACTCCGCGTCGGGTATCGCTATCTCAGTCCGGCACACCATTAATTAAACAGCCGATTTCAGAAGCATTTCCATCATGTCGCGATTGTAGATACTCAAACGCACTGCGAGCAAAAAATAGTGGAAAGAAAAACAAAAAAAGGGAAGAAGAAGAAAAAGAAGAATCCAAAAACAATGAGTCAAAAGAAGACGATATCGCTTTTACCTTTGTCCAATCCGATCAAGATGAACTGTCCAAGAAAATTTTCTCCGTTGGCACCGATTGGGATCACCGTGCCCTATTTTCTCTCGAAAAATCCTCCGAACCTACTAACAAAGATCGCCCCTCGTTGCAAGATTTTGAAGTATGGAATAAAAAGAATGAATTGCTAAAAAAGCAACAATCAAAGCAACAATTTTGGAAACGATTATTCCCTTGGTGGTCTCCTTTGTCCTCTTTTCTATTTCCGAAGCAATATACATCTTCCGGTGCCGTTAGTCAATCGGTTTTCTCGCTTTTGTTGCGAAATCCGAGAGTCTTTGCGAAACAATTCGGGAGTCGGCCAAATTCGGCACGAGATCTTTTGGTAACACTCAACACAGTCGCTTTCCTTTATCAAATCGTTACGGCGGTATGGTATCTACCTGGATTCAATAGAGTATTGGCAGCGAGTGTAGCGGGGGATGCAGTCTCGGCGGCTGCGCTAGCTGGTGCAAATATTCCTCAATTAACTCGCATGGATGCCGTGTTGCGTGCACTGGGCTTTTCGGGAGGTGGATCTAGCATTGTGATTTCTTCTGGGTCGAGAAGTGTTGGTGCGAGTGTGGGGAGAGCTGCAGGTAGGAGGGCGATGGGGGGAAGAGGTCCTATCGCAGCTCATTCCATGGGACCATTTTTTCTTGACTATGCCCATCAGCCATTCCCTTTGTCATACTATCAGAGACATCGATATTTGACGTCAGGGTTTTTGCATGGCTCATTACTGCATTTATACATGAATGTGCGCGCTTTGCTGTCGATTCCGTCTTGGCTTGAGAATGGACTTGGAAAGCGAGTTTACCTATCTGCCTACCTGGTAGCTGTTATTACAGGAAACATGGCCCATACATTCGCTTCTATAGGGAATCGATCTGCACAATCACTTTGCATAGGTGCATCTGGTGGCATTTGCGGTTTATATGGATTGATGTTTGCGAGTTTACTGAAGATGGGCAGTGTGGATTCCGCATATTATGTTTTCAAACAAATGGTGTGGCTGCTAGCGGTTGGGTTTTTAATTCCGAATGTTTCTAATGCTGGCCATTTGGGTGGGTTTATCGGTGGTTGGTTGGTGGGGTATCTTTTTGGGCCAGGGTATAGGAGACAATACTCGTTGTATAAAGGAAAGGGTTTAATGGCTGTAGATGAACTAGACAGAGATTTTCGTCGGGTATTGGGACCTGGTATGTATCCTTCCAATTATTGTTGTTTTGTGGTTTCAATATTATCGTCATCAATGAGATAAATTACTGACAAAAATTACCCTTTTATGTTTCTTAGGAGTTTATCCAGATACAAAGCAGGCAATTTTTCCTCTGAGATATTTGTTTATGGGAGCTGGCTTTGCAATTCTGGCGATGCCTGATTTGAGATTAATCCCGCTGTCTATATTTAAGGGTATATTGGAACCTGGAACTTTGTCTGGCGTTCGAGCACTACTTCGGTAATTTGTTCCAACCTCAATAAAGATTATTTCTTATTGAAATGCAGAATCACTATTTTTTGCTACGTAAAATTAGATAAGTGTTGATAATAAAACATCAATGGTAAAGTTACTACGACGGCATAAAGTTGAGCCTGCTTACACCCAAAGTAATATCATCTCGATATGGCATACCAGGTGTCATCTCCATCCATCTATGACTGGCTTTTCGTATCAATTGTTCACATGCCACAAGCGGAGAAACTTGTCGCTGTGCACTTGGCAATCCATCGTACAAGCTTCTGCCAAGGTGTTGTACAACCTCTTCCGGCGTAATCACGTCATAAACTCCGTCGCTAGCAATTACTATAAACCACGCACTATCGTCTATCTCACGCTTCGAAAATTGATGCTGATTATAATATTCTTGTACATCCCATACATCCACAATAGGGTCGGCAATCAAACCTACAGCCTTCCCGTCGAAATCTCCAATGCTACGGCTCATCGCCAAAGCTAATTGTGTTCCATCGGCCACTGGGATAAAGACACGACTTGATTCTTTGCTCTCGCCCCCTGAGAGCAGGAATGATGGAGGGATGTAGATTTGTCCACCTGCGCTTTCAATACGTTTGCGTTCGTCATCCAAATGTGGTTTGTCTTTCCTATTTTGACGAACAATCGCAGACACACCTGTGGATTTTTTGTAATGGACAATGAGTGTGGTGGAGTCACCTACATTCGCAAGGTAGACTTTGGTCCCTATTCCAGGATAAAATGCGGTAGATGCAGTGCAGCCCCCAGCCCCCTTGACGGGCTCTTTTTCATCCAATTTGAGGAATGTGTGTGTTAATGTGTTTCGCATTTGCTCGTCATATTGTGCAGCTCCAGGTAAGAGGTTACTGTGTTGTTTCATGGCACTTGCAAAAACCCGAGGAAATTCTAGCGCAACATAATGTGACGTTTCATGACCTCTGTCACCGTGCCCATCNACTTGCAAAAACCCGAGGAAATTCTAGCGCAACATAATGTGACGTTTCATGACCTCTGTCACCGTGCCCATCGAATATTCCCATGAGGAGGGCGTGTTGTTCAGGAGCAGTATTATTAATACTACCTCCTGTTTTTAGATAAAAACGAACAATAATCGATCTATCCTGGTTTGGTACTTTTCCAAAAGGCGTATTTTTGAACCCACATCTTGTCAACAAAGCCTGATCATTTTGATTGAGACCCAATTGCCCATTATTTGAAGCGGTGGCAGTTAGAGCAGATTGAAACGAATCGCTCATAAAAATTCCTTCGTCTTTGTTGAGTGTAGATAGCAATACACCAAATTTCTGCGCTTCCTCAGTTAATACAGTTGAAAGATCACTACTCGGATATTGCACAATGCCTGACACTATTATTTTGTCCCCCTTAATATCTGCGTTGTTGTTTTGTAGTTGACAGTCCTCCCCCAAAGAGTACAATCCAATCAATGGCAAATTTCCGTAACCAGATGGTTGGCCAAGATCGGCCTGAAGTGTTGCGTATGGTAACGGCGGCGCTAAATCGGCCATTGATCTTGATCGCAAGCCACTGCCTCTTGCTTTTGTTTCGGGTTGTGGCGATTGACCGAGTTCGCCATTTTTCCTCGAAGATGACAATGCCGACGAAGGTGAACGTGTCACAGAACTAATTGTCACCCAAATAACACACATCAAGAGCAACGTGATAAGTATGACGGATCCCTTTGAGAACATTGCTGGAGCATTATATTTTGTGGACGGTCGGTTGTTAGTACTAAGTTGATTGTTGTCGAGTGGCGTCTCGGGTTTGTTAGGGGTATTATTTGAACCGTGCTTCCGTTGTTTCATTGAGGAAATCATGGTACTAATTGAATCAATTTATTGATGGGGCTCATTGAGATGGTTGCTGGCGATCGCCGC
>JALLAR010000586.1:0-21496 GCA_036939335.1 Conticribra guillardii
ACTGGGGGGTAGGCCGACGGAGGTTTTGAGGGAGCACGAAGGCACCGACGGGCCGGTGTTGGTGCTATCGGCAGATTGTTTGCCTTGTCAACCAAGGGACTGCGCCACCAATTCCAAGGGCACCCCCCTGAACATCAGAATGTATTTTTAGTTGATTGTTATGTTGGGAGTTGCGGGTGGGGTTGTAGCAAGCATGGAGGTGGCATTTTGCTGAGGACCACTCCACGGCTCGAGAGCGTTGTCACTGATGGCATTGATAACGGCAACACGACCGACCACTGCTGCTCCAAAAATGGGCGCAGTAAAGCTGCTGGCACTCCACATCGCTTGCCACATGCTTGCCTGTCAAATGCACAACAAAGTCTGTGCGTTTTATTGGGTACCAATGTGCGTGAGGTTGTGCCATGGCCGGCGGAGCTCAGCGGTGGCGGATCTGTTTTGATCGTCGACGTAACAAAAAAGTGAGTTTTTTGAGATCGGTCCTAGGTCCATCATCCATCATTGTTTCATTCACGTGTCCCCAAAAAGGACAAAAAGGACTCGTGACTGAAAATAAAAAATGGCACCCCGTGTCCCCAAAAAGTGGATGTCCCCAAGAATCTGGGGACAAATGGGGACAGGGTGGGATAAATCCATTTGTCCTCCCCGGGACTTTTGCAACTAAGTAGCATTTGATGGTGTTATTGTGCTAGAAAACACAAGGTCATTTACTCAGTCGCAAAGGGTGAGAACTCCATGTTCTACACATATTCTGCTCTACTAGGGAGCAATGTGCATGTATCCTCGACTGAAGTTGTGGATGCTCTTCAAGTTTGTGAAGATGCAAACGATTGTTCAAGTCTAAAATTACTAGCATCATCCCTGTTGATAATGCGGCTGTGTCTGTAGCAACACGCGTAGCTGCCGGATTGGAAGAGAATGCAATTGTGTCTCACAACTCTGCACATTGTGTTGATCTCTTATCCAAAGATCTTGCACATACCAAGGTTGTCAGTAAAGTTTTGCAAAAGGCAAAAGAAGTGTACACCTTGGTCCATAAAGACCAAATCAATTCAATCAGAAAAGATGCAATCTTGGAACAAGGCCGCACTCCCCATGAAGTTACGGTGAAGTGCCATGCCAAGACACAGATGAACTACATCCACGAGCATGTCCATTTGGCCGCACATCAGCATGTCTTTGTTGCTGCGCTTCCGATTGATGATTGATCCCAATTTCAAAAAACAAAACACTAGTATGACAAGCACAACAAAAGAGAAGGAGGACATTGATGCTTGCTTGGGCCGCTGCAACAATGGCCGGTGGATGAGGATGGAGGCCTTATGCACCATGTCTTCACATTTCCTTCAGGTGCGTAAGTTGTGCTCTTGTCGTCGTGATTTGTGATTTCCCATTGTCCGCCTACATTTTACTTGTCCAGCAGGGAATGCGAAACAGGATCAAGAAGACAATTGCTGAAGACAATTGCAAGTTTGATCCCGTCCTGGGGGAAATGGGTCAGAGAAGGAAATCGCTGACATGATCCGCTCTCGCTTCAATATGGATGGAAGCGATCCCCAGGGTCGGAAGGTGGGCTTGCTTGATCGTCACCACATTTGGTGTTTCTTGTGTGACCCTCTCAATTATGAGTGGAGATCAGAGATCAATCTTCAAAATTGAGGGCACCTTGCGCTGCCATGTCATAGACATGGTGGAGTACTTCATCTTATTGGATGATGATTGAGGTGAGATAATTATTGTTTTATTTATTTGTTGTTTTAGTTTCACAGAAGTTCCGGACATTCTACCTGTAACTTCCGCCCAGGATTTGAAATGAAGAATCTTCTGAACACTACTCTAGAGGTACCATACTATTCTTGAAATGAATAAAAACCACGGGTCCCAAACGGGTCAACGTGAAAATCCAACGCAGCAAGCAAAAAATAATAATAAAAGAATCTCGTCTCATCAATCAACTCGCATCATTCGCCAACGGACAACGACATCCAGCCAGCACTTTTGGCCAGCACAAGAAGCACAATGGTCACGAGACCTGCCATGACACAGATTGTCTTAAACTTTTAACGGGAAGACATTATTGATTTGAGCTATCGATCTACTATCTACTACATGATTTCGCACACCGGGCGAGCCTTAATTTTCTTATCGTTGCTGAGAAACACGTGTAGTTTCCTAGCATATACTCAAATGCCAATGACTACCAACACGACGACCAATTGCGGAAAGATCACAGGCGACTCTCAGCTCTGTAAACACCGTCGATCTGCAAGGATTGTTGCACAAACAAAAGAGGAACACGTTAACCCCGACGTTTTGCATACCGAGAAAAAGGTTACTGCTAAGAAACAGAAAAAGGTGAAAGATTCCTCTTCCACGCCACGAAATAGACGCTCTGCTGCTGCAGCCGCTGATATCAACGCAATTGAGAGAATTACTCGCAGGAAGAAACAAAAGACTGATAATTCCAATGATAACCAAAAAAGAAAAGCAACACTTCAACCCCAAAATTTTGCCAACATGCCACCACTCATTAACCTCGGAAGACTTATTCGAGGCACGCTTGTAAAACGCCCAAGTGCAACAATAAAATCGCCCTACGTTGCTGATGTCTCCCTGTGCCCACTTGTAAATAATAAAAATAATCAAACGAAACAAAAGACAAAGAAGAATCTCTCAACTGATAATGCCGAAAAATTCGCTTTGGCGCATGCACCAGCCCTAGACGTCGGTGGATTGTGTAGTGTTGGAGCAGAGGTACACATGACAGAACGCCCCCCGGGAGGCAAAACATCTCATGCTATTGAATTGGTAAAATCTTCAGGAAAGGATGATTCTGAAAAAGGAGTATTGATTGGGGCACATCCTCGTCTGGGTGAATTGATAGCACTCGAAGTGTTAAAGAGAGGGTTGTTAAAGGATGCATTGCCTTTGGAGAATGGATTTGCAATCGGTCCAGTAGATGAGATGATTCAAAGCAAAACAAAAAAAGAGGCGAAGAAAAGGAAATCACAGGCGAAAAATGGCGACGGTATTAATGCGAAACCAATCAACAATTCAAGCATAGAGGACGAAACAGTTAATGATGATGAATCAACCAAATCAAAGATTTACCTCAAACAACAAGCCACTTTGGGTGACAGCCGAGTGGACTTTGAAATGACACTCACGAATCCTTTGCATCAAACGAATCATCGAGTTATCTTTGAAGTGAAGAATGTTGTTTGCGCGGACTATGAATCAGGGACAGAACCTGTCAAAATGGGTACAAATCACTGCGTTGTTGTCGCCCCTGCCAGCGACGGTGACTATTTATACCGACGAAGTGCCCTGTTTCCCTGGTCACGTACTCGGAGCCAAACATTTGAAGGAAAGAAAGTGTGTTCGGAGCGGGCGTTGAAGCATTTGCGAAATTTGGAATCTTTGATAGAAGATAATGTTACAACTGTTGTCTTATTTATTGTCAATAGAGAGGATTGCGAGAGTGTAAGGGCTTGTCACGAGGCGTGTCCTGTATTCGAAGAGGTTTTGGAGTCGGTTGTAAAAGCTGGAGTGAAGGCATTGGGAGTGCGCGTGAGATGGACAGAGGACGGAGAGTGCTTTTTTGATGGACTTGTGCCTGTTGAGGTGTAGGCTCATTTGGATAGATGCCAACAGCATGGCACCCAAACCATGGCATACATTTATGACTAGGTTCAAATAAAAGGATTCTTATCTGTTTTTTGCTTAACCATGTGTGACCCCAGTTCAATTCAGTAAACTCAATGCTCTTACAAATAGTTATTCAAACAGCAAAACTAAGGCATAGATTTGAACATCAGTTTCAAAGTATCATCCTTAACAAACAACCCTCCACATCTGGATGCATCAACAAAAGAAATAGATACATGTAATGCAAAATTCGATAAAGGATCACAACCATACAGAGCGCCAAAGATTTTAGTCTTGCTCCTTATCAGTACCTGGGTAGCATCCATAGGTGTATACTTGATGAGAATCAAAGCAACTCTACCGTAAAAAGAAGAGCATGTTTTGTTCAACCAATGACTAGAAGATGGTCACTGCTGGCGAGCGAAGACACAAGAAAAGAGGTGACCACAAGCACAGGGCATTGCCCAGGCCGAAGGTTTCTTGATGCGTACATTCAGTACGGAATCCAAGCCACTATGATACTCAGGCGGCAAGTGAAGTGTTTAACAAAATTCATTTGCATGACGTAGAGAGTGGAAAGGAGTCATTGTCAAGTAAGTCCTTCTTTGACAACCATCCCTCATCAGATGAAAGGTGGGTTGCATTTGGTCTGTATTGGGAATCAATCGCAATTGTGAAGTATAACAAAACTAGTCATGTACCAACGTTTTTTGTTTACAACTGCAACTAGGTATCAGAGTTTGTTGGAAGAAAGACAACGGGATGACAAAAAAGCTTGTGATGACACTTCTTATGCAATGGTGAAGAGTTTATTTTTGGATGCAATGAAATCTGGAGGTGAAAGTGGGAACATTGATTAGGGGGTCAGGCACAAAAAAAGTGAAATTTTTATATGATTTTTTTGTATGTTTTGTTCAATATTGTAGATATGGGTCTAACTAAACATGGAAAAAAGTTTAAAAAAAGACCCCTTCCTTCGTTTTTTGTGGCTCAAAGTGGCGTTTTCTTGAGTTCCACCTGGAACTCTGTTTTGACTCATGACTGACTATTTATTAGGCATTTTACCATGCGTTTGCTAAGTGAAACCTGGAATTATCTAGTTGGCACCACCCCTAAATTATAGCATATGATGAATACTATCAAGCTATAAATTATTCAATACTCTAGAAGGATAATAAAGTACAATAATTCATAATAAAAGTCACACACTACATGTATTTTTCAATCAATTGTCTACCTGTGCGTCCATTCGACATGCATCTTGGGTAACCTTTGCCAGATTCCATTTGCTTGGAAGTAGTCTCTGATGCAATTCTACCTCTGGCTCGTCAAGTTCTGGTATTGCGTCCCACCTACCCATGACTGCTTCTCCAGTTTTGAAATAGGATCTTTTGTTAGGAACTCGAATGTTTTTAGCATTCTCATCCAAAACAAAGAGCACCTCGCACACCATCGACCAACTTGCTTCATTGATCCATCAGAATCTTTCTTCACATCGTATTGTGGGTACACATCAATTCTCTTCCCTACTAGACTTGGCATCACAGGCATGCCCTGAGGTTGGAAAGTAGAAAATCCATCACCCTGTCTGTCCGATTCACGTGGTTCATTTCGCAAGTTTCATGCCTTCTCAATGAATTCTCCACTCTCTGATTGCAACTTCTCGTCCCATGCTACTGCATCTGCAGTGAGTTCTCCAAATGTTGCCATTTCGTTTTCTGCAACAAATTCAATAGGGGGTTTTGTAGGTACTATGTCAATGTCATTCTCAGAACAAATGATTGGTTTTAAATGGGTTGTAAACTCCTCGGGAGTGAAAGGTATTCCCTTTTTTGACCACGGATGATGAAATTGTCTCCACCCAAAACCAATCACCCAAATGAGGATATTATCCTTAAGTGCTTCAAGCTTTGCTTTTTTTGTTGTGAGATTATTCATTGCCCTGTCTACCTCCACCTCTGTCTTCCAGCACATATCATGGAAGGTTAATATGTCAAACTGCCTTTCTGCTGCTTTCTCAGGGAATGCTTCTTGTTCAAGCTGCTCTCTGTGATGTTTGGCAGCGCGTAGTTTGGGAATAGCCTCAGTATTTGCCTCCTTTGTTGCAGGTGCATCCATTGTGCAAACTTTGAGCAAAGAAACTTTCAGTTTGTCAGCCAGTTCTTGATCATCAGATAGTTTGTAGAGAAATCCATTTTGTGTCTTTTGTTTCATGTTTGAAGCAATATTTAGCTTGTGTGACATGTCCGCATGCACCTTTACTTGTGCTACAGCACATGCACTTGGAAGATTCACTAGCCCAAATCTCAGAAGTTCCCAGGTTGCTGCACCAAATGATCACTCACAATCATCATTTGTAGCCGCCTTCTTCCCTTTTAATGCCATGTGCACAGCAGGTGGTGTATGCTGCCATGACTTTTCAGAACCAGTACTTGATAGGTACTGCGATGAAACCTTGTGAGGATCTCGAAGTTCAGCAAGCATTGCTTTTGCCATAACAATCCCAAGCTTCTTTGTAAAAGAATTTGTTTCATAATTTGCCTCAAGATGTGGATGAAATAATTAAGCCTGCAACATTGAGAATGGAATTGCTGTTGCTTTTGATTAACCCACAAACTTTGTTTTTTGTTTCTCAAACTTGAACGTAAGAAACTCGTCAAATGGGGGTATCTCATTTCTTATTACTTGAAAGAGTCTCATCATGAATGTCTCATCAATCACACTCTTGCTTTCATTTACATTTTTTTCAAAAGCAGCCTCAAGAAGATCCAAAACACAGCCCATAGCCCATTGATTGTACCAACCATCCATATTTGACAAGCTCATGAGTATCCGATGCCAATCAACGAACAGGAATACAAATTGCAATATACATTATTGACAGGACATGAAACAAGGCAACCATTGGCTGGGATGTCAATACGATGTACATAGTTGCTCTTAAAATATTGTCATTGTCCTTCCTAATATTTGCTCATGCATGAACTCAATGCAGTACGGATGATTCCAGTACACTGAGCAAGCACCTTCAACACAGAGGATGTCCTGCCTTGATCCAGAGCACTGTTCAACATTAAACAATAATGCACCTTCATGTCAACAGTCTATCCATGGGATATAAATTTCACCGTCTCCCTTAGGATAGTTGCAACAGCCGCTAAACAACTTGTAGTACGCTTGTAGGAAAGCATTGCATGATGTTGTTGACACACATAGATGAGGATCAATTATATCCAGGTTGTTCTTGAGGAAATCATTGAGGTGTTTGGATAGAGCTTTTGATCTGCCTCCAAACCGAACATTGTGCACATGTTGCCAGCATGGCTCACTTGATGCATCTTCACCATGGGGATTGGCTTTAGCCACCTCCTCAATCATTAGGTGAGCATTACATATGTCAGAAATAATGGCACTGCTGGCAAGTTTTCCAATATTAACCTCTTGAGTCCGAGGCAATGGAATGCCATGATCTGCATCGCTGTAGTCAGCTTCATAAACCTATCACCATCTACATAATCTATCAGCATCAGATTTAAGATTATATATATTTCAGTACCAATTTGGTTCCATCGGTACCAAATTGTTCCAATATTGGAACAATTTGGTACCGGTGGAACCAAATTGGAACCGAAATATAAATTACTAGATTGAAGCTGAAGTATAAGACATGTTGTGAGTTGTGGCTGATTCATAATTCATTTAACATTGAAAGTGGATTAAATGATCTTACCTTTTTCTTTTCCATAAATTATTCTACTTGTTTATCTCATGTTTTGTCATCTGCAAAAATACATGTCAATAAAGTAATTGGTTTGATGTTATTCATTTCATCCAAAACAATAACAATGCAAGAAGAAAAACTAAGCTGACGCTGACTTGTAGCATCAAAAAAGATCTGAAGCCATTTGCCAGACAATGCAATCCAAAACACTGCAAGTTTTTCTCCTAGATTCTGCACAACTGTTCTGAATCCCCTACAAAAGTTAACAGATAGGACTTGACCAAGTACTATGTCAATGGCAGCAAACATTGAAACAATATTTGCTGGGATGGAAGCAGGTGGAGTTCCATTGACATTTTTTCATAAATGAGCTCCACCATCTTTGTCGGCCACTTAACATTTCCTCCCTTTGTCCAATTGGAAGCTCCTTCTGAATTTGAGAAATGATACACGACTTGAATTTGTCCTCAAGAGTATACTCATATTCTAGAATTGTAAACTCTAGTTCCTCGATCTCTTTCCGGCAGCCTGGAGAGTGGCATAGTTGTGCTTTATTCCATTTGCTTTCTCCAGACTCAATGCTACAATGGATTCAGCATTTAGACGTTGCCGCTTTGATGATTGTGTCAATCTATTTGCCTCTTGTACCAGCCTTTGAAGAATCAACAGCTGCCTTCTTGTTTTGATTGGATCTTTCGTGCTTTTTTTTGATAGTGCAATATGTTTTGCACGCTCTTCTCGGCAATGTAATAGACACTTGTTATAATTCTCATAATCACTCTGCCTCTTCTGCTTTTCCTCTTTGAGAAGTTGGTTCAGGGACTGTACATACTGTAAGCTATGTTTGTGCTCATTATCCAGTAACAAATTAGAATTGTCCTGCATTTTATTCAAGAGAGACTCATACTCCTTCTTTCTCTCGTCACACAATGCATTCTCATGCTTCTTCTCAAGGCATTGACATTTTTCATTCTCATCATCAACCAACTTCTGAAATTTCTCATCAAATTGTTTCGTATGAGAGAATAATTTCTTCTCCCTCATCAATAAGTAACTGTTTCTGAGACCGCACCTTTTGAATTTGCTTTTTAGTAGTCCTACTCTCATTGAAAGCTATGGATACACTGTGATGCTGATTCTCCTTTATCTGAAGCAATTGATGCTTGGCATTAATTGCCTCAACTTCTTTGCAGTGATCATCAATAAGTTGAGTAATGGATGCATTATTGCTCTCTCTCTCTCTCTCTCTCTCTCTCTCTCTCTTGGGCCATTAATAGTGTATGGTCTGATCAGAGTCTGGCAATCAAGGCATTTGCAATATATTTCTGCTTGAACATCTTTGTGACTGCTTGCTGGACTGCATCAGCTCTTGGTGCTCTTTCACTATGAATATCAGAATGGTGCTTGAATTTAAGAGATTCGATATCATTGTTAAACTTAAGTTTCGATTTAGAAAAGATATTTTCTAACTTGGTAAGCTCAACTATTTTGTTATCTAATTGGGATCCAGTTACTTCCAACAATTCTTTGAGTTCTTTGATTTGATTATTCAGTACTGTAGAAGCCTCCTCACTACTCGACAATTGCTCTTTGCATTTCTGAAGAAAATGTTCAGAGGCTCTGCGTCTCCTCTTCTGCCTATCCAAATGAATATGCAATTTCTCAAGTTGGGTCTTCTTGGGTTGTGCATTCCTTGTTGAGTTAGATTTGATTGAAGATGTCAGGATTCCCCTGTTATGTAACAATTGTGAACAGTAACAATGTACAGTTAGGATCATACAAAACATGACAAATATAATAATAACAAAAAATGAAATCTCACCAGATGATGGATTAGCAGCAGTTGGTGACTAGATATGATTGTTGTCATTGGGAGCATTGCAATGATTGATTGACTGTGATGAGGACGGAGATGCAACAATGGCATTTGGTGTATTGGATGAATTCATTGTTGCTGATGTGGATGGGGAGCCAATGACGATGGAAGTAGATTTAATGGATGCATTTATTGTTGGTGGAGAGGAGGACAGAATGATGGCAGTTAGTGATGGAGGGGCAGCAACAACAATGGCATTTGATGTAATGGATGGATTGATTGTTGGAGACAGGAACTGGGAGGAGGCAGCAACCGAGGAGGCAATGGTTGTGGCAGTTAATGACGGGACCAAAGAGGCAACGACAGCATTTGATGCAATGAATGCATTTATTGACATCGATGTGGACGGGGAGGCAAAGACAATGGCAGTTGATACAATGGATGAGTTCATTGCCGGGGATGGGGAGACAACAATGGCATTTGATGGATTTATTGTATGTGATGTGGACGATGAGGCAACATCGATGACCGTTGCTGGATTTGATGCATTCATTGGCGGCATTCCTCTCTGATCGGGTCCCTGTCTTAGGTCTTGATTGGCTTCTTGTCTCGGTCTCGGCTCTTGGGTCCAAAACAAAAGTGATTTAGACGATTTTTGTAACAAGAAAAACACCTGATGGCAGGGTCAGCAATTGTCAGTGACGTGGACGGGGAGGCAATGATGGCAATCGTTGGTGAAATGGAAGAAGCGGCATCTATGGCATTCTTTGATGGATTTATTGTAGGTGATGGGGACAAGGAGGCAATGACGATGGCAGTTGAACAGTGAGATGGGGAGGCAGTGCTGGCATTTGATAGAATGGATGTGTTGTTGATTGTTGGTGATGTGGATTGTGAGGCAATGATTGCAGTTGATAATGGGGACGGTGAGTTTGCATTGGATTTGGATGCTTTGTTTTTAACTCTGTTCCTGCCCCCTGCTTAGCTTGGACTTCCTCTTCAGTGGCATAATTACCTCAATGTCATTGAGGTTAGAAGAGAAAGTGAATACTGAATCACAAGCATAGAGCAATGCCGTCTATCAGAAGATGCATTTAAGAAAAGTATTGATCTAATAAAGTTAATTCTACTAACAAATCGGGATTCACATGTATTTCCCACAAGAAAATCCTAATCACATTCCATCCCATCATTGTAGTCTCCATTTTTAAGAGCCTCCAAATCAAGGCAGAGTTTTTTTGCTTCTTCGTGAAGACGCTCGATCTTATGAGTCTTTACATGAATCGTGCTCCCCTCCGATTGAATGCCCTGACCATCTGTCAACGCCGTCGCATACCCTTCGGTGCAGTCGTCCTCAGTCATTTCAATCAAGCGCGGAACAGTGGAATCAGGGCCTTTCTTTTCCTTGAGCTGCATTGCGTATCCTTGAGCCCATCGCTTTCCTTCGGCGCGCATCGCTGCTTTGGAGCGAGAATCGGAGTTACCGCCAAAGGTGGATGTAAGCCTCACACTGAAAGAGGAAAGCGTCATGTCAGATGATTTGGGCGGATGAATCGTCGGAGCTTCTTTGACAGGCGATCTGGAAGGTTTATTCGGCGTTTTCCTCGCAGGGCTCTTCACTTTCCTACCATATGTCTCTTCTGCCCATTTCTGGGCGCGAAGAGTAGATTCGACATGAGGAGATTTTGGTGGATGCATAATGCTAGCTTCTTTTGTTTGTGACCTCGCTGGGCTCAAAGACTCTTTGTATTTCTTGGCATGAAGAAGAGCTTCGCGTTTATATTCGCTTTTGTCGGGAGCGGAAGCTGGCTTAAGAGTTGGCATGTTTGCTGGAGAATATGGACGAAAACAGGAGAAAATAAGATAGCGAAATGATGTGAACTTTGACAATGTTTCGTTTGTGGATTTATGAGCCAAGTTCAGTGTCTACTTCGATTCACTCGCTCACGCTCATACTTATGATGTCACGTCGCTATTGCACTCGTACACGCTTCAGCTACATATTCTCGACAAAAAACGATTTGAGTCGCAAGTCGACTCATTTTGACCGGTCGTTTTTGGCGAGCACGGAAATTGATTGAATGTGACACAACTACCATACATCATATTATGTACAACATACAATTGCATAAGTTCTTTCTTTCGTAGTATCATCATCAGTGGAAGACCTACTCCTCGCCAGCTTGGGTCGAGGATATTCGTCCATTTATTAAAAACATACTCCTAATGGGATCCGATTGGCAATCATTGTCTATTCGCTGTCTGAATTAAAAATAACTTGTTAGTTTATTTAAAGATCAAACATTACAATGAGCACTCATATCAAGTGAAGTTGCCCAGTTCCATCTTTTTGGTTTGTAAAGCAAAATCATGTAGCACAATAATAGTATTACTGCTGATAAGACCCCTGCCATTTTTTACGCAAGAACCTCCTTATCTTCGGCAAATGCCATGTCCTTCTCCGGACCCCCTCTAGCCTTGTAACTTTCGTAATACCACGGCAAATCATCCTTCAGACTGTGCTTCGATCCCTCCCAGCCCAACTTCGCCTTGGCCATATCCGGAGCCACATAAAAATCAGTCAAACGGAATGGAAATTTGGCCTTTCCCAACGATCCATCATAGTGGGCAATCTTGACATCGGCAATACCTGCAGCTTCGGCACACATGGAAGCAACCTCATCGTAACTCACAAGCTGATCAGTTCCGCAATTAAAAAAAGTCTGTTCTACAGCAGCGGCCTCATTGTTCAACACGCTCGCCAATAATGAAGCCACATCTTCGGAATTTGTAAGCGATACCTTTTGCGTCCCATCTCCCGGAATGGGTAATGGTTCCCCTCTTACCAATCGATCAAAGTGCCAATCGATATAATCCCATTTATTCGATTTTTCTCCATAAATATACTGAGGGCGAAATGTCACGAATGGAAGTCCATTCTCCATGGCGTATGTTTCGTATTGCACCTGTCCCGCCGTATCTTTGACGGGAGTCGTTTCGGGCATGGGAAACACATCGTTGGGTTTGTAAACTCCCGCGCTGGAAACATAGGTGAGGAGCTTGGAGTCCCATGCCTTGGCACAGTCTACCACGGCTTTGCCCGCGCCAACCGCTCCTTTGGAGGCATTGTCCCATACATACTCGAAAGATTGGCCATCTAGCAAGGATTGCACTGCCTCGGCAGTCATGGATTCGTCTGCCAAATCGGCCTTGACAATCTTGACTTGTGGCAAGTCGGTGGCATACGAGCAGAATGGCTCGTTGGAGTCCTTGCATGCCGAATCTTGCAATATGGTGATGCTTGTGATTTTGGGATTGGAAGAAAGGTTTTTGGCCAGTTGAAAGCCGAGTTCGCCGTGTCCGCCTCCCTTGTTTTGGACGATGAGGGCGGCGCTCATGGAAAGGGTGGTGGCGGGGGTGCGGACATGGTTGGAAACTGGGCGGAAGGAAAAGGCGGAGGTGGATGCTGCTCCGGTGGTGAGGAGGGTGGTGAGTGCCAAAGCTCTTGACGCGGAAATCATTTTGTTCGTAGTTGGAAGTGGTCCTTGCTTTGTTACTGGAGGACGAGAGAGTTATTATGAGAATAGGCTGGATGGTGGAGCGAGGAGCGAGGAAGATTAGATCACATTATTTGCGGAGGAAAGACAGCTGAACATGAAAGATTTGTTGCTTGGCAGAAAAGATATGCCACGGCCACGTACTACGTGTTCGTCCATAAGTGGAACCTTTTCCCAATATCTATTTCAATATCCTGTAGAATTCCTATGTTAAATCATACTAGTTGAATGCAGCAGTAATTTGCCGCGCCAGAAATGCATTAAGTGGGACGATCTGCTATAAAAGAGCAAGTGTCAGCTGAAGATGCAAGATGTGCGTATCGAGTAGTACCATATCGAGCGAGGCGCATCTCGTGATCCGTCGTTTGTATGTCATCGCCACAACATCTCTATCAACCGACAATGGCGCCATCGATTACCAGTCGATCCATTTTTTATGCATCTACTATCTAGTTAGAGCTAGTAGTAGTATATAGTATTTGATCGTATTATGTTGCAACTTGCAACCCACTGTATCCACTCCAATTCTCAGAATTAGACATCTACAATGACGTCGTTAACACCTCGTAAACGTCGTCGCACTCAATGCACAACCAACACAGGCTCTGCCTTCCTCAAGTCTCTCCTATATTATTTATTCTTCGCACTTCTGCTGAGTCCACTCTACTTCTCCACAACTTGCACAGCACTGCCATCGCCAAAATCCATCCAATCATCACAACAACATCCCATCAACGTGATTGTCGTCGGAGGAAGCTCCGGCATGGGCAAAGCCGCCGCAATCGCCGCAGTTCAACGAGGTGGAAAAGCATTGCTCGTCAGCCGAAACAAAGACAAGCTGGAAAAGGCACGCAATGACGTGTGTGACGCCGCTGGAATTACTGAAGAAAGGAATGCCTCCGATGGATGTGTGACTATTGCGCAATTAGATGTTACGCAAGAGGATGATGTGCAACAATTTGGAGAGACTATTGCCGGTGATGAATGGGATGCATTAATTGTTTCTTCTGCCGGAAAAGCACCGCATGGTCCATTAACATCCCTCGAGACATCCGAGGCACGAATGTTGATGGATTCCAAATTTTGGGGTGCCTATCATTGTGCCAAATACATTAGTCCCAGGTTAAAAGATGGGGGTTCCATTACCTTTGTTTCTGGAGTATTGAGCCGTCGACCTGGCATCAACTGTTGTCCCCTCGCAGTGACCAACGGAGCATTGGAAGGGCTGACTCGATCCCTGGCATTAGAAATGGGGCCACGAGGATTACGAGTGAATTGCCTATCGCCTGGTTTTTGTGATACAGAGAGATTCGATCATATGGAGGAGGATCGGAGGCGGTCTATGCTGGCGAATACTGCGGAGAGTTTACCGCTGCAGAGAGTGGGGCAGCCGTCGGATATGGGAGAGGCAATTTACTATTTAGCAACGGCTCCGTTTGTGACGGGTGTGGTGCTGGATGTGGATGGGGGGCATTCGATTAGACAATATGCAAATGCTGCTAATGATCCCATGAGGAAATAGATGACGATGAATGGAATGGCATACTACTAATTTGGGAATTAATTGCTTCAATCATAAATGCAGCAAAGCATACTCATTAATTTGTGCCATGCGAAGTAAAAAATGGTTCGAAAAAAGTACTGCCAAATGGGTATGGAGAAAAAGGTCATTGCCCACTCTGATGAATTGCATGCAACTAGATATATCTTCCTTTTGTGTCAACGCCACAGTAAATGCTCCAGATCAAAGCAGCTGCCATGCTTCCTAGCAACTATCCTTTGAGAAAATAGGTGATGAAGGGTGTGCTGCAATTTTTAATTTAAAAGGCAATTGCATTACCTAAAATTCTGTTACTTCTTGTGCAAAGTAGAAATGTTTTGCATACTGTTTATCAACATGATATTGGAATGAAAAGGTTATGCTTGTAAATTGAAGAATATATGTTGTGTCTCACTTTGCAGTTTCCATGCATGCTCAAGATGATTCCACGAAAAAATACATGCTGAAGAGCACACTACTCATAATTTTAAAAGGTAATTGTTTTAACCAAAATGCAGTGAAGCTTTGGTGAATGATTACTTTATCCACAAAGACAAGCTGTTCATTGGAAAGTTTAACAATACGCAATTTGAATTGGGAAGAAAAAAATGAACTCCTAAATTTACAATTTGATGTTGCATTTCTTTTGAAGTTTGCAAGCACACTGAGACATTGGGGTAATTTTCTCATTGGAAAAGAATATTTACATTTATATTGAATAAAATATTTATCACTGCATTTAAATTTGCAACAACAGAACATTGATTTGCCCATTACTTCTTAAAGAAAGTAAACATCATTTACAAAAAATGTCAGCATTAGGAACTAAAATCTTTTCCATTTCCAGCAAAATGAAAAACTATGCCTTTTCTTCATGGAGATGCTCTCTGTTAAAAGTTTAATAGCGTTGCATTTTCAAGCTAGTCTATGGCTATGACCTACTATTCCTAGAAAAACTCTTTGATTCTAAATTCTAAGAAAATCTGCAAATATGTTAAATGTTCAACAAATCAACGCCATTCATGTGTCTTCTTTTGTGTTGAATAAAATTGAACATGCCCATCTATTCTGGCCCATTCTCTCCAATTTGATTCATACTCTTGCTCTTGGCAGTTCTAGTGATTTACAAAGCACAAGCACAAGCACGATTGTTTGTGTTTGTGTTTGTCCTTCTGTTATCCTGAGAATCGAGAGCACACTGACGCTGAGTCTAACAAATAAAACTAAATAAAATGCTTATCCTTATTCTCCCTGGCCAAATTTGGGCGATCACAGTCACAACATAATATTATTATTATTATCAACTGGAGAAGAATGATGATTCCATAAGGTAGGAGTTAGTACCATGTGCGAGCTCTGTTGGAGATAAATCTTCGAAATATTGCTTTCAATTGAAGCTTGAACTCTTGAAAAAGTATCCTTTACGTGAACTCTATGTAGGAACTATTAGCTAATAATAATCTGGTCGACAAACGTACTACAATACTTCTTACTACTACTACCCACACCACGGAAAACCACAACAAAATCCAACTGTCACGTCATTCACCACTTTCTTTATCTTCATCGTGTCAGCGTCGCCACTTTTTCCCCATCAAGGTCAATAATAATTGTTGTCGTCTCCACATTTTTCGAGCGAAGACGGAAGGTTTTTTTGAATTTGGCACACATCTATCATGAAGCTCTCCCTATCCTGTTTCATTGCCGTCGCAACGGCGGCGACATCTTCGGCATTTGCTCCAACAAATAATGTACGCACTTCAGTTGTTTCTCGTACGGCATCATCCGCACAGTTCAAGAATGTTCTTCAAATGTCAACCACCGATGGTGAAGTCGAGTCTTCTGTCGGTGACCTTGTCTCCTCCACTGAAAAAGAACTTCTAGGCCGACCCGCCCGTCCCGGCCGTCAGCTTAAAATCGCCATAGCGGGTGGAGGCGTAGGCGGCCTCACCACCGCACTCTGCATGCTCAAAAAAGGATTTGATGTCACTGTTTATGAGAAAACTGCAGCATTTGCCCGTTTCGGTGGTCCCATTCAATTTGCGTCTAATGCATTATCGGTGCTTAAGGAAATCGATGAAGAGTTGTTTGAACGTGTCATGGAGAAGTTTACGTTTACGGGAACGAGGGCTTGTGGAATTAAGGATGGATTGAGGGCCGATGGATCGTTTCGTATGACGAATGATTCGTTGGATTATTTGTGGAATCCGGAGGCCCCTGCAGATTGGTTTGTCAAGTTTCCTTTGAAGCAGTGTGCTGATCTTTTTGGTCTTCCTTACACTGGTACGTTATCTCGGATCTTTCTCTCTTGTGTTATCAAGATGTTTATTTTGTGTGTGCTAAATAGCCATCTTCAAACTTCATTAAAAATCACTCAGGTGTCATCGATAGACCTGACTTGCAGGAAATCCTCATCGACGAATGCAGAAAGATTAAGCCCGACTTCATTAAAAATGGAAACCCGGTCAATGGTTACGTGAGTAAAGGCAAAGGAAATGGTGTCACTGTCAATCTTGCTGATGGATCCACTGCCGAGGCGGATGTTTTAGTTGGATCTGACGGTATTTGGAGCAACGTTCGCGCTCAAATGTATGGAGAGGACACTAAGAAAAACGAGGGCACGGGGCTTAAGCGTCAGGGATGTAAGTACAGTGGATACACTGTATTTGCAGGTGAAACTGTGCTAAAAACAAATGATTACTACGAAACTGGTTACAAGGTGTACATTGGCCCAAAGCGTTACTTTGTCACTTCAGATGTCGGTGATGGTAGAATTCAGTGGTATGCCTTTTTTGCTCTTCCACCGGGAACGAAGAAGGCACCCAGTGGTTGGGGAGGTACCGAACGAACGGAACAAGCAGATCCAGAGGAAAATCTTGTGGCTTACGTCAAGTCCTTGCATGAGGGGTGGTCTGACGAAGTTATGACTGTTCTTGATGCTACTCCTGCCGAAAGTGTTGAGCAGCGTGACTTGTATGACCGCTCGCCGGAGTTGTTGCGCAGCTGGGCAGATGGAAATGTGGTCCTCATTGGTGATGCTGTTCATCCCATGATGCCCAACCTTGGTCAGGGTGGATGCCAAGCCATCGAGGATGCATATGTCCTCTCTGATTTGTTGGAAAATTGCAAAACAACTGATAAGTTGGAAGATACTTTACAGGATTTCTACAAAAAGCGCATCGTTCGGGTTAGTATTGTTCAGTTCCTCAGTCGGCTGGCAAGTGATTTGATTATTAATGCATTTGATACGCCGTGGAGCCCCCATGATGATCTTGGAAAGTCATGGAAGAGTTATTTAACTTTCTTCTGGAAGGTACGGATTATTTTCCTTGGTATTTGACTTTCGTTGAATTTTAAGCAATTTTTCAACAACAATCTCACTCCTTCATCTTTCTGTTTCTTGTAAATGGATTATAATTATAACAGCCATTTTGCAGTATGCCATCTTTCCCGCTCAGTTTGCATACCTTTACTCATACTACCCAACGGGTAGCATGGGAGATCTCCCGGCTGCTCTTGAGGCTAAGTGGAAGAAGCAGCATGAAGAAGGTGCTGAGGCTGCCTTTGTCAAAGTTGAAAAAGATGGTCAATCCGTTGGAGCCCCTTCTTTCTTTAAAATTGCGGAACAATCGACAACTGCCTTGGCTGCTAAAAAGTACTAAGTGATGAAAAAATAAAGTAGGTGCGTTGTTTATGGGGTGACAACAAGCTTCGAAATAAAATGTAGTAGATAACTAAGCTTAATATCAGCTTGACAATAAAATTGACAACATGCTGATGATAAGACATAGTAGTAGTATCTAGAGAACGAGGTATTTAATGCAATAGTATGTAACGAACGGTGTTTGGAGGAACAATGAAAACGAGCTTGTCCCCTAGCTGACTCCAGCTGTACTACAACCAAAACTAAAGGGAAATTTATCATATTAGCATGCTACTACTTTAATACGGCATAGTAACCAAGTGCTCTCAATTTGACAGGAACAATCGGCAGAAGATAATTAAATATGTTGTTCAAACGATGAAATCTTATCATTACTATCTTGGAATAAAATTATGATACACTGCAACTTTAACAGTGTCTTCAAGGATCAATCGATTTCAAATGAAAGTTACTCAATTTTTCATGTGGCTTTTGATCAAGTTAGCTGCAAGGGAGGCTTCCGCAAAGTAATGACGATTCGAAATTCGGCATGTCACTTGAACTTCCGTGCCAAAAACGAAGTTCAGCCAGCACAAACATAGAAGACTCACCTTGAAAGAATCTCACTTGCTCAAACCGTCTGCTACCAAGTATCTGTGCACAATCTCCTTTAAAATTAATCACGTTTACAGAAAATGTAGGAATGGATTGTTAGTCATTCAGTTTGGGAATGCCATTCATTAAAAAAAGTAAATTGAAAATAAAATATAAAATTTAGGGTCAAGGACTGACGTCAAATCGTGGGGCACAAAACCGAAGCAATGCCATGAACACGTACAAAAACTGTACATAATGTGCCATGTCATAAATCTCCAGTAAGCACATGTACCTTCTCTTTGCAACAAGGCAAGAAGATGGAATGGATTTCACGCTAAAAACTCGTTTCTTGCATCTGTCAAAACCTCTATTTTGCTCATCAAAAGAGCGGAGTAAAATTGATTATTCGATAGTGCACTATTATTGCATCCGCATGAAGGTTCCTCTGCGTTGGTTATATCGCCGAGTACCGAAAAAGGATGCATGACAAGACAATCAGCAGGACAGGACACGTACAGGAAATTTCAACCGTAGTAGGAGGGCTGTCCGTGCATCACTTACATCGCGTTGGTTGGGAATCCCCAAATTCCCTAAGAAGAGTAATAATAATATGCGCCGATGTCTTACAAATCTACTTTGCTGCATACAAAGGGTTCCGACACCGAACCTCGTATGTTGTTACAACAATAATTGTGATGCATGGATTGGAGCAACATGTAACGGCAATGATGACCGGCCTTTCGCCATTGCCCGTCTGTCAAGAAGTCGTTTTTCATATCGCATTCATTAAAATGTCCGCGGCAATCCATAACACTAGAGTGCATCAGAGAGTTGCAATGGTCTTTTAGTGATAGGCTGATGGCATAGTCGTAGGTATTGTACTACTGTGATCATCGAGTAAATAATAAAGTGCGCATGTTATGTATTACTTTTTTATGAGTCGAAACGGTGGGATTCTTTTCGTGGTCTCGCTTGTGGCTGGGTGATGGTTGAGAGAAGATTGCGAAGCGATGATTGGCTGTGAGCGAGCTGTGAGCTGTGAGAGGTGAGAGGCTGTATCTAGTCATAGTATGTGAGCTGTGAGTAGTACAAGACGTTGGGATTGTTTTAGTTGATGGGTGATGGGTACTGGGTACTATCAATCGTTCCTTCCACGTGGAGCTATCTGGCAAAAAATCTTGACGTCTGTCCTCCTCCCCAGTTGCAGACTACCTCTTAAGCCGAATTTTTGAAAAGATACAAAACTCGAGCAAAGTGAGATAGGCAATTGATGGAAGAATCTCTTTCTTGCTTGACATGTTTAAGGTGCAGGATCTCAGCCGTCGATGCCGACAGCAACGATGATGGAGACGGAACAGAAGGGGGGCAGCTCTCGAGATGTGTTATGTTTATGTAGTTGTTGTGATATAATCATATTTTGGCGGGAAGAGTTTTGTGTGGTTGTCAGATGTCAAATTTGTTCTTAAAATAACCTTCACAATTGAGATAATTGAATTATATGAAAGATCACATAGAATTATGGTACATATCGCTTATTTTATGAAAAAATTCAGAGTAGGAGCAAGGAATTCAACATCGGCGGCTTGTTGGGGTCTTCCTCGCTTTGCTCGGAGATGGATCTTTTGCATCTCCGGTAGAAGAGAGGTAGACTGCAACTGGGGAGTCTGTCCTTCATTGTGAAAAACTCCATAGCCTTAAAGCTTTTACTAGATAAAGAGTACCTACTTCATACTATGAGTACAATAGAGATCATGTAAAGTGTGCCCAAATCACACATATGCGCAAAACTGGCCCACCACTGTCACTCATTATGTATTCAATTTCTTGTTAAAATGCATGTAATGAGTAATGATAAGGAGGGACCAGGGACCCAGATGCGCCCAGAACCAGAACCAGAACCTGAACCTATACCTGAACAAAACTAACCAATAAAGACAAGAAGTGGTTACTATTACTATTACTACTTGTGTGCTTGTGTCTCTCTCTAGAGGGAACTCAATCTTGTGAAGGACGATTGGATGATGCAAACTTCTGGTTCTGGCATGGGAACACCAGCCAATAAGTGAGATGAATTATTTAATACTTCAATGTGGTGGTGATAATTGGCTGGTTTGAAATATCTCTCATGTAGCTAGTATGTGGGCGTAATATGTAAGACTATTTTTAGATGAGTTTTTTTTAGGGTGACAAACTTTTGGACACTTGGTCTGTCCGTTGTTTTTACGCGTGATTCGCGATTTTACTAGGCGACCGACGATCCGAACCGAACGTTAAGCGTATTTTCTCCCCTATTTTAAAAATCGAATATTACGATCTGGATTAAATACAAAATAGGTCCTCACTCTGTATTAAATGCAGATTGAGGACCTATTTCATATTTAATCCAGATCGAAATATTTGATTTTTAAAATCGGGGAGAAATACGCTTTTGATAGCTAGCAAAATTAACGTGCCACAGACCAAGTGTCCATTTCACGTAACACGCGTGTCACCCTAAAAAAAACATCTTTAAATCATCAGTGGTACCAGTCCAAATTCCCACGTGATGGGTACGAATGAGATACATGCCATTATGATTATTACTAAAATAAGCTTGACCTAGAATAGGTCAACCTAAAAAATCTAGGTTGGGTCAGCTAGGAGGGCTATGGACGGGTGGACACCAAAGATCAATTCAGTAGAAAACTCACAATCGTACCATTTTATACAGGCCATACAAAATGTCGATAAATGAGTACAGAACGTGTATGTACGTATAAGTAGTGTTGTTCATTTATTGATTTTGTACCAATCCTACGTAAATCGTGTATGTAAGAGAAATTTGTGGTGATTGACACGTGATCAAAACATTCAACTTTTTAAAATATTATCATCCTTGCTAGAAGTGTCTGGCAGTGTAAAATACTGTAACAAAGTGTGTTAATGATTAAACCACCCAATCAAACTTGTTCCCACATAAACATATATGTTTAGG
>JALLAR010000587.1:0-19497 GCA_036939335.1 Conticribra guillardii
GTAGCAGTAACATCAGGAATCGAAGGAGGAGGAGGCATGGAATTATTCATTCCAAGCGAAGAACACGATGCTGCTGATGCTGCTGCTGCTGCTGCAATATTATTATTATTACCATGAATGATGCGTGATGTTGTTGTTGTTACCGCCGCATTATTATGATTTGCATGGGGGGACGACAACAACGACGGCATGGCTCCTCCAATAATACTGCTGCTGCTGCAGTTATTACTATTGCTCGTTGTTGCTGCTGCTGCTGCTGCCACTGCAGCATCCTGTGGAAGAATGCCCAATTCTTCGGCACGTGAAATTGTTTCGTGTGCCATTTTGCATTTTTGATAAAGGGTGGATAATTTGCGGATGTAATTTTGTGGTTGTTGTGATTGATTTTGTTTTCTTGTTTCTTTCGTTTCGGCGGCACCATCTTGCTCTTGCGTACCAGTACTAGTAGTAGTAGTACCACTAACTGCCCATTGCTTTTTTGGAGATTTTGCAACCATTGCAGCGGCGCTAGCACTAGTACTAGCTGTCGTTGTTGTTGTTGTTGTTGTTGTTGTTGTGAGAGGAGTGCCGCCAGCGGCAATGCCAATGCTGTCTCGTTCGCCCTGATTTTCCACCCTGGAAACAGCCGTCGAATCCTTGTCAGTATTATTGTGGTAGTACAAACAAGAAGGAGAAGAAGAAGAACCAAACAGCGCCTCCGATTGGCCAAGCAGAAATGCGCACGCTTGATTCAATGCGGCATCCCCGACTAACAGCGATAGGGCCGACGATAGCTCGTCGGTAGCGGTACTAGTAGCAGTGGCACTGGTTCGTCGCTGCTGGAATGACGAGGATGTTGTTCGTTGGGGCATTCCGTGTGCACCGCCTCCTCCGCCATGATGATGATGATGGTGATGGTTGGGGACGGGCGTGGACGGTGTGCTGGAGGATCCGATGGCGCCCTTCATAGTCTTGCTTCGCTTGATCGCTTGATTGTAGATTGTAGACAACAACATCATGGGTCCTCTCTCCTTCACTGCCTACCTGCCTTGCTGATGAACTGTCAAGAATAGAGAGGTACTACAATTATATTTTATACTATTTTACCTCGTAGTACAAATTAGTGAAACAGTGTCGGGAAAGAATAATGATTTTTTTCTGATAAAACATTTTTTTGATATTTTATTATCTTTTCCTTTGTTCAACAATCAACAAAAAAAGACGCAAAGGCAAACACAAAGCAAACCAAGTCCACGGACCACACAACTCCACACAACCACACAGACGGACGAGCACCACAATTCAAACAATAGCCGCGAACAAGAATTACACGGTAGATAAATAATACAAGAAGAAGATTAGCTCTCGCTCGATCTCCACCACAAAATAATAATAATATAATGTTGAACAAGGACGACGGATCTAGTAGTAGTACCAACATGATGGATTATGACGAGAAAAACAACGACGTGTGGTCCCTGGTGGTACTAGCAGCGTCAGATGATGAGGAAGTCGTCCCGCCACCACCTGCTGCTACTGCTACTGCTACTGCTACTGCTGATCGGAAACCCGTCAACAAAATAAACGAGCAGTCCAATAGTGTCAATCATGGTAGTACGAAAATAAGCGACGACGAGAGCAGCATCCAGTCCAAGGAGTGCCACAACCTTTCGGAGGCGCAACCAAGTGAGAACGAGAGAAGAAATCTACGACTGCCACTGCTGCAAGATACAGCAGCAAGAGCGGGGATTCTCATCCTTGAGGGGCAAGACAATGATGATGATGATGATGATGATGATGATGATGGGAGTAGTAGCAAACAAAGCAGCAAATCAAGCAGTGCAAAGGAACGGCATGATGATGATGATGATGATGATGATGCAGTAGTACAGGTACAGGAGTTACTACATTTGTCCATCCCAGAAACAATCTTTTTACCGAGCGAGATTGCAAGTTTGGAAGGATCGAGATTACTACTACACGACTCTCGTGAACTGCTACTCGATGACGATGATGATGATGATGGTGATGGTAATGCGAAAAAGAAAGAGAGCAAACACACCAAAGTCTCTAGTAGTACCTTGATTGCTACAGCTATGATATTATCCCTGTTAGCAATTTTACTATCATTCACAACATGGAAATGTATTTCTTTGAGACATGAGCTTCACCGTCGGAATGAAAATCTTCAAAGAGAACGTTCGTTGACGTTAATGCCAATGATTGCAGTGTTATCATTGTCTCGCGAGCGGTTACTAGTTTTCAAGAACAAAATCAGTTTGCTCGAAAAAGATATTGACACTTTGAGATCATCATCATCATCATCATCATCATCATCTCAATCTACCGGATTCAATAATGAAAATGAACGCCGTCGTGGAAATGGGAATTATTCGGATTATTATCAAGATATTTTCTCCGGGGAGGGGGAGGAGGAGGAGGATCAAGAGAATGATGAAACCGGCATGCTGCTAATCAACAACTGCTATGTTCAGGCGTCTCTCTCTTTGGGGAGTTGTTCGAGAGAATGGCAGACTTGGTGGAATAACAGCAGCAGCAGCAGCAGAGAATCATATGCCTCCAGTAGTAATGGTGGCAAAACGACTACTAATACCACTATCAATGAACAACAAGAGAGTGCTAAAGATTTCCCTTATCAAGTTGAAGATGTACTCAGTGATGTTTCGCAATTTGTTCAAGGATTTGTGAATAGCATCATGACCGAGACATTATCGTTTGAAACATATTCATTTGTGGAGAATAATGTCAAAAACATGTCTTACAGCGGAGTAGATGGAATTCTATTTTTGAATGATTCCATTCAGATGCTGAAGAATATCACTTCCGAGACTCTACTATCCAATAGTGCAACAAACTACTTGTCTCGATACTTGAATCTAAGTAATACGAGTGGTAGTACTGCTACTGCCAAAAACATCAACAATGCAATTTTGCACTTTGTGGGCATTGCTCAAGGGGCCATTAAGGAGGGCACAAAATTTACGAGGAAAGTGGAAAAAGGCAGTTATAGTAGTTCATTGTCTCGTGCATTTGAGTATACATCATCTTGGCTCAAAAATGCGTCTACGCGGTTATCAGAAGATTATTCGTTGTTACATCCAGACGAAGAATAGACTCATTTATAGGGATACATCACAATATTCTGCTTGCATGCAAATAGTTTGGCTTGTGGGATACTAGTACTGCAGATCATGCTGTTTCATTATAGTTGTGTTGACCTGCTCTCAAAATTGCTTGGTATAAAAAATATGTAGATTATTACTTTTATTGTTTTCTGCATAAAGACTGTGCTCTAATCAGACCAACACAATCAATCACTCTTTCAGCTCGCAATATTATTGAAACATTCTGTCAAACAATATGCACTTCATTGAAACAAAGTACATTGCATTGAATGAAATTCATCAGTATTGGTATTGCGAAATGTACTGGTTTAGTACTACTATTGCGATCTAATGCATTTCAATTTGTCAGATGTCGAGACATATTGATCTAATATTGACTTATATAAATAATAAACTCTCAATAGCAATCCTGCAAAAAGATATAGATCAAGTCCATGCATAAAACCAATGCAATATTAAAATCATCATTTGCATGTTCCATCCAATCAATGCACTGCATTGTACCATATTGATTGGCAAATTTATCAATTTTGACCATTTGCTTGGAATAAAATAATGCTTTCCCAATTCTTATGCTATATTACACGTCTATTTTTTAAACACCGAAGCAGGTAAACATGCCAATGCATTGTCCTTCTCACAATCAGTATTTGTGCTGACATCAACTTTAATCCCCTGCTTATTAATGTCATGATGTTCCGGAGTTTCATAACGTGCAATTGTCACTGCAACCCCTCCATTCCCATTTTCCAATTGGCGGATTGTTTGAACAATACCTTTCCCAAATGTTTGTTCCCCCGCGACCACGGCTCTCTTGTTCTCTTGAAGGGCCGCCGTCATGACCTCTGCTGCAGAGGCAGTATTCCCATTCACTAACAAAACTAATGGGTTTTCCAAATCAATCCCATCTGCCAATGTCCGTTGTGCATCCACTACTCCATTCTTATTCACCACAAATACCACCGGCTTGTCCGATTCCAAGAACAGCGATGCCGTATCTATTCCTCCTGGCAACAACCCCCCAGGATTGCCCCTCAAATCCAAGACCCACTTGGTAGCCCCCTGTTTCTTCAAATCTTCCATGGCCTCCTTCACCGTATCCGCAGTCGTGCCCGAAAAGTTCTTAATCCGAATCACACCCACTTTCCCATCCACACCCTTCATCTCCCCAATATAGGGTCTCACCGACGTAATTTTAATAGGTTCCCTCGTCAAAATGAAATCCACAGTCTTTCCCTCCCTCTCCATGACCAAACCCACCTTACTCCCCTCCGGCCCCCGTACCACCACCGCCACATCATCCGGGGTGCTCTTCCCATCATCAAACCTCACACCATCCACCTCCAAAAACACATCCTTCGGCTGCAACCCCGCCTTCGCCGCCGGACCCACCGCCTCCACATCACTCGCCACCACCCGATCCCCCTCCTTGCTCAAAGCCAATTCCACGCCCACCCCATACACATTCCCCGTGGCGGCATTCACGATGCTCTCGTATTTCGCCGGGGGCAAATACCGCGTGTATCGATCGCCCAGCGTGGCAATCATTTTCTCCACTTCGGTTTGCGCTTCGGCGAAATTTTTGTATTTCTTTTTGAGGGCGTCTTGGCGGATTTGGAACCAGTTTTGGTGGTTGAAGGTGCGGTCGATGTAGGCGTTGTCGACGACGCGCCAGGCTTCGGAGATGAAGCGTTGTTCGTCGGTGAAGGAGCCGTAGTCGGTGGCGGTGGAGGGGAGGGGCGCGAGGAGGGCGAGGAATGTGGCTAGGGAGAAGAGGAAGGATTTGAGGGGTGGTTGTTTGGTGGACTTGTCGGTGTCACTCTCGGCACTGGTGTCATGATGGCCGAGCCAGAGCTGTGATGGATTTCGAAGAACTTCATGTTGTTGTTGTTGTGGTGAACGACCGACGGAGGATATAATGGATGCTGATTTCAGAGACGTGGACGACGTTGAAAATGCCTCTGCGTGATTATTTGGTGAAAGGGTCCACACGCCCAAGAGAGCGATGGAGTGGGAAAATCTCATGGTTGATTCGGCTTTCCTTTGTGAGCGGAAAGGCAACAAAATAATTTTCATGACTCAAATACAATACAATGAACTCTCAAGAATAAAACACGAAAGTGACACAATGACGCACAGCTGACGTACGCGATAATTAGGTATCGTTGTGTACAGTATTCACGTACATGTGTAGTACGTAGGTAAGACCAGGTCGGCATCAAATTTTGATTTCAAATTTCAAACCCATGATTGATCGTCTCCCTCGCTTGAATCCAATTCTATCACTCAACAACCTCACAACAAGAGCAAACCGCACATGCATTGCCTCTACTACCTACTATCCATTGAAATCTCAGCAACCGCAATAAACAATGCCATCATTTCTCCGTACACTATTCCGCCGCGGATCCAAGAAAAGACGTCACAAAGCCAAGAACGAAAACAACATCACCAATGATGGAAACAATTCCCAAACTGCCCAAACCGGTGGAAATACTAATACAACAATTGTATCATCGTCATTTTCGGTGCCACCGGACGCTGAATGTAATAATGACACGAGCAATGTCTCAAATCAGAGCAGTAGTAATTTGCATAATAGAATGTCATCGGTAACATTTGATGAGTATTCACCGTATGCCGAATGTCGTCAGCGTAACTCCTCCATTAGTATGCAGCAGCAACAATACCAGTCAACAACACCATCGGCAAACGAAAGTGTCAACAAAACGACGAAACCTATTATTGACAACAACACTAATTATGATATTGCCACCAATGATGCTGCCTACGAAGAACGAATCGAAGAACTAGGTCAACTCATGCTAGAACAAGGCCGATGCCTCGACGAGTTGACAACTCGTTCTCACCGCCTATCTACCGAAAATGGCATGTTGCGCGAAAGACTCTCGACGAGTATAGAGAATATGCTAGTAATTCCTCGATCAAATGATAGTCGAGATGCAAACGAGAACAATGGTCCCACTAGTGAAGCTACCACTACTGCTGCATCGCAAAATAATAGATCACCGCTAATGAATATTATCAACCTTACAAAAAAGAATTCAAACGAGTCGTCGTCTTCTTCTTCCGCAACTCCAAAGAATGGCGAGAGAGCAATAACAAATTCAATGACAACGACGACAATGGCAATGGCACCAAAAGACTCGAAACTTTTACAAAAATACAAGGATGAAAATGATTTGCTTCTGCAGCAATCAGACTTACTGGCCAAGGAGTTGCATTTTGCAAATGAGCAATTAACAGAGCGGGATATTAGTGTGGAAACGCTTGGGAGAGAATTATCGGCATGTTTGGAAAAGGCTAGAATGTGTAAGTAGTGTTATTGTGCAGTGATTATGGATATTAATAACATATATTTATTTGTTGGAAAGTATTGTTGGTCTCACGATCATACATTCATCTTTCGAAATGGATGACGCTGTTATTATTATTGTTTAGTGACACTTGAAAAACAAACATGGAAAAGGGACACGCTGGAAAAGTCCACTGAGATCGAGACATTGGAAGCTAGTGCCAAACTATCGAAGGCTCGGCGTTCGGAGCTTTCTAGTAGAGCCGAACGGCATTTAGCAGAGAGGAAAGAGATGGAAGCCGAGGTTGCTGCTCTTGGGCAACAGGTGAGGTGACCTTATTGCAATAACGTTTTAGTTCATAACTTCGTAGTCTTATGGCGTCCACTTAGCTGTCTCGCAATTGCTCACATTATTATGCATTGTTGTTTGAAAATGCATTCTCTCTGTGGCATTTTATAGGTAAGCCGCTCATCGTCCCAAATCCAAGACTTGCAATCCCAACTTGCATCAAAACAAAATGAAATAGACAATCTATCGGAGAAATACAAACAGCTTCAGCGAGAAACCCATCTGTCCAAGCGAGATGCCAAATCAAATGCCGATGCAGTTATAGCCCTCCAAAAAAGCATACGCCAAACCAAATATCGAAACGAACAACTTGAATCGTCACTGAAAGAAACACGCAACCAACTCGATGACAACCAAATCAGTAATCATTCGCTGAAAACCAAGAACGATTGTTTACAATCAGAAATAAAGTCCATGGTCGAACAGCACAAAGAACACATTTCAACGTGGACAAAAGGACAAGATGCAGTTGTCTCAGCAATGAAGCAGCAATATGCCGCAGAGGCACAAACACAGGAAAAACTCGTTGACAATCTACGACGCGCAAACTCTGTCCTCGAAAATGAACGGTCGCGATGTCAAAGAGACCAGCAAAGCTTGGAGATTCGTTGTTCGGCTCTGGAAAAAACGCTCGTCGTTCGGGATAAAGAACAAAATGAACGATTCAAAGAGCTTTTGCATCGTTCCGCAAAGTCGGATGAGCAATTGGATACTAGTCGGTCACTGGAAAAGGAGTTGAAGAGGAAGGTTGCCATAATGGAAGGGAAGCTTGCCACGCTTCATGATACTGCAAAGGGGATGGAAGCACAGCATGTAAAGGCAGTGGATGGATTACAGAAAGAACTTGTTTCTTTAAAGCAAGAGAACGAATCGTTATCTTCTCAGCTCGAGTATGTAAAGGAGGAAATGGAAAACGCAAGCCAAGAATTTTCGAAAAACAAGCAAACGATGCAGCTGGCGATGGAACACAAGGTAAAAGTTTCAGAAATTGAATGTGAAGCCTTACGAATGAGCAAAGCAAGCGAGCAGTTAAAGACCAAGGATTCTGAAGGATTGCACGAAAAACAGATCCTGATGTACACAACTCTGCTGGAACAAATGAAGGCGGAAAAGAAAGAATCGCGCATCGAGTTGGAACGAACTATATCTGATGAAAGGGAAATTAGTCAAGTAAGTACTATGATAGGAAATCAACACAGATATATGAGATGCATACCAACTGTTGTCTAACATTTTTATTGCATGAATGTAATGCCTTTCATACCGCAGCGACTCATGGCCAAAGTTCAGGAGCTAAATCATGCAATACAAAACTTCACAACAGAAAAGCTTCAATCCATGAAGCAATCTAGACGGCAAGTTGATGAGATTCATAAACTAGAAAATAAAGTTGCAAATGGAGAAATGAAATTAAGCAATCTTGGAAAGCAGTTGAGCAAAGGTGTCGAGGAGCAGCAACGGCGGATTCGCAAGGAAGGAGAATTGAAGATGGAATTGCATGCAGTCTCGGTTGAGTTGGAAAAAATGAAAAACAAATCTAGAATGTGAGGTTTCCAATAGTAGATTGGTATTATATGTGAAAGTATCTACCTAGTACTTGCCAATGGTATTTGCAGTTTTTATGATACATTGAATTTCTTATCAACATCCCTTGGTAGCCAAAGTGATTCGAAGAGGGGATGCATGCATTACACATCTTTTCCATTCAACTTTTATTTGTGGTAATTTCAAATACACATTTTATTCAAAGTACTCAGCAGCTATTACCATCTCCAGGAAGAATCTTGGGGTATTTTTTATCCTCCTTACCCCATTCCTTCCAGCTCCCATCATATATCCATGTATTCTCCTGGGTAATCTCCCTTCCTAATTCTTTCAATGCCAAATATCCATGACATACCGAAACCCCCGATCCACAACTCAATATTATTCTCTTATCGGGATTTAGATAATCAATACCACGTTCTTCAAAGAGTGATTGCAATGTTTCTTTGGGCTGTAGAACCAATGAGTTTTGGGGAGTGACTAGTTTCGAATATGGGAGATGTATCGCAAAGGGCATGTGGCCCTTCCGTTTGTATCCCGATCCCCGGGTATCAATTATGATTGCGTCATCATCCATTATTTCGCAATTGCCGTCCTTGTTGCGTTTCTCCACATTGTGATTGACAACATTCAATACGTCCTCTATTCCGCAAATATTCATGGCATCCCGTAGTGCATTGTTGGACCGATAGCAAGGATTGGTTGTATGATAATGCTTGTGGAATAAAGTTGTAACATTCAATATCCCCTCTTCAAAACAGTCCTCAAATCCGTTTCCCATGAAAGTAGCAGCATTGCACTCTCCTCCTTCCTCCACCTCGCCACCCAACTCCATCCAATCTTCCAAGGACCCTTGCATCAAATGCACCTTGTTAGGATCATGTCCCATGCTCACAAACAAGAACCAAGTTCTGGGTGTAAATACCGCTCCTCTTTTGGCATAGATAATTATATGATCATCCACCATCTCCTCGCCATCATTATTATTACTCGCATTAGCATCACTCTCAGTGGCAATATTAGTAGTAGTAGTGGTAGTGTTGTTAGTAGTTTTAGCAACAGTACCACCACCACCACTGCCACAAATACCATAGGCATCCATTGCCAAATTGAATAATTTCGAAGGAGGCATCATATGCGGCAATTTCTTCGGATTCCTCCTCGGAAACAGCTCAAACGTTGATGCGAGCGCATCAATATCTACATACCGTGCCTTTGGGAGACGTGGCCCAGTTTGATATTCGTGCGAGGGATTGCGAAGGATGCCGGTGGTGGGATCGGGGCGGTGATACCATGACCCGTCTATGAACACAATTTTTGGAGATTTTCCTTGCGGTTGTTGATCATTGTCATGTTGATGCTATTGTTGCTGTTGTTGTAACGTGGCATCCATGCATTCTTGAATCGACACCAATGTGTTTCCATACAATTGAGGGAATGGATTGGAAGTGCTACCAGAAGTAGTTATGTTACGAGCATTGGTGTCATCGAACCTGGATTTAGATCCCGAGAATACGTCACTCGAAGATGAGGAAAGGAACAAATTCCACTTTTGGCTGTGCTTGTTCAAAAACGAATGACGCCGATATCCATGACTGCTACTACAAATGCTGCTGCTGCCGCTGCTGACAATACGTCTTGCCGATGGTGCTCCTGTTATTACTGCTGTTGATCCTCTGGTTGAAAATAAATAATCGCGTAAGTGATTATTTACACAATGATGATTATTATTTGAGCTAAAGGCGAATGGAGTTGATATCTTCCCCGCCCATAATAGCAAGGCGCAGGATGTGATGCACGTTGCACGTGCTAGTACTGCCGAACGTTGGCTCGTTGTCATGGTCGGCAGCTGTCGGCAGAAGCTTCTGATGGTGATGGTCGGTGCGCGTCCGTCGGTGCATGTTCATGTTTTTTAGAGATGGCAATATTATTTTACATTTTTTTAATAAATAATATTGGATGTAGTAAATAATGTAGAGGAGTATCTAGAGTGTGGACATTTTTTCTTAATCGATAGATTGTTTAGATAAAAAAATGAAGAATAATCCACGTGGAATTTTTAATTTGACATGGAAAAGTTGAAATGAACTTACGTAGGAACAATAATAAATGCACCATTAAAAAATATGGTTATCTTTGTCTGTGTCGTTTTCAGATTTCGCTACAACTAGAGTAAATCAATCAAATCTTGGCACACGAGATTATTTTTTTCACAAACAAACCATGAGGATCCCATCCATTGCACTAAATCATTATTTTGCATTGTCAATCATTATCCTAGCATTACTACACTCTCAACAATACGATTCATCGGCCCAAGCTCATCATTCAACATTCAATAACAACATCAATTCAATTATTTGTTGCGGGAGGTCGTCGCAGCAGCAGTTGCATCATCCGCCATCAATGTCGTCACGTCCACTGTCGTCGTCTCAAACACAAACACAATCATCGCCATCCACGTGTGCATTTTCCTCCATTTCTCCTCTTCGCTCCCCGCTGCGACAAGCATCCCCCAAGCGAAGAAACTGCGTGGCGTCACGTGCTTTTGAACGAACACCGGATGCACCATTCCTAATGTTGGCGGATGCATCCCAGGAAGAAGCAGTTTGTGCATCAACAACAAGCAATACTCATCAAAAAGCAGCAACAGCAACAACACAAATAGCAACGAATATTAGCAGCAGCAGCAGCAGTAGTAGTCGTGAAACAAAATCCACATCAATGTCAACATCATTCAGTGCCACCAACAGTCAGAAACACAACACCGAAAGCTCGCGTCTTCTTCTAAACAGACGCAAGCTCCCAAAACAATTAATAAAATGCCGCAATGATGCAAGCAAAGCTTTGAATTTATTGGGAAAAACCTATCCTCATTTGATGTTTTCCTTGGAGGATGTTGCTGCTGCTGCTTCCAGCATGAATAAACTTGATGTCAGAACAGACAAGGATGATACTATTATTTTGGAAAATAGTAATCCAATAACCAACGATGAAGAAATAATTGAGAGTGCTAGACGGGAGCAGCAATGCAATGATGTTGTTGTAAATGGCGGCAGTGGTCCGCAACAACAAATAACTTGGTCGTATGATCAACTTGTTGATATTCTTTATGGAGAAAATAATTCGATCGACCATACTAGTTGTATCACCTCCAGTACTGAACATGACGGCGACAACAGCAACATCAACAGCAACATCAAGGATGCAACCAATGCTGGAAACTCCGAGAAAGCACTCCTCATGATTGATGGAAAATCCATAGTCGCCACCATGGAGGTATTTCGCAAAGCACGGAATGTTCCTGCGGCAATGCAGTTACTCAAACTGTCCGTGGATGGAGTGCATCACAATCGTCGTCAATTGAGAAAAAAACGAAGCAGCAGCAATGGTAATAATGACGATGCTGCCACTACTACTTGTGTCGGCAAACGAGAGGAAATGGATAATAACGAACTACGACAAATTTACAAAGCGACAATTTCTCTCCTGGGAAATGTTCCCATTGTTGCCCCGAAAAATAATAATTCCGCATTGACATCCACTTCGTCTCCGCGGTTGCTCCTTCATTTGCTAAATCATCACATGCCACGCAATGGTATTCTGCCAGAAGCAGAGATTTATCATGCGGTTATGAACGCCCTTGGAAAAAGTGGGGCATGTACGGATGTGCTGGAACTATTGGAGAAGATGGAATGCTCGTATCAATCTCAATTGCAAATTACTACGAGCTCGGTGACATCATCATCATCATCATCATCGACAGTACCATCACCACCGGTAGACAGAATGGCGTATCAAACAGCCATTGCTTCCCTGTCAAAATTCGGTCATTGTGATACTGCCACCCAATTACTTTATCGGATGAGACAAAAAGGATTCCCGCCGGATATAAGCTGTTATAATTCATTATTAATTGGTATTGCAAAGGAGGCTGGTAGAGGAGCAAGTGGAATTCACGACGGTGCTGGTGGTGCTACTATAGTAACGATGAATGAGAACGAGAATAAAAGTGCAGTTGAAAGTGTAAACGGTGCCGATAGTACCAATAAGAAATCATGGCACAGAGTAGCACTGCAAATACTTCACGAGATGGAAAACGATACTAACAATGGGAGTTACAATGTGGAACCTACCGAGCAGAGCTACAATTCTGTCATTTCGGCATGTGGGAAAGAAGGAGCTTGGGAGGAGGCGGCACGAGTTTCTGAGAAGGAATCAAAGCTTCGTTCTCGAAAGAATGCCATGGAGTTGGGTTTGTGCGACGAGGATTTTGTGGATTATACGGATAAAGTGGGCGGTGATAGGAAGTATGCTGGTGGTGCATCTTCTAGCAGTGTCGGTGGGAGTAGTGGGGATGATAGCAACTTGTCCATGTCGAAAGGGGGGCATTCAGACAAGATTGGTAGATCAGTGCAAGTGTCGTCTGACGAGTCTCTGCCAAACGTGCAGAAACCAATGGCAACGTATTTTGAATATCTGGATTGCTATCAAAAGATAGGCAGAGGGAAAGATTCCTGGTGGGAAATTGGCCGTTACAGTATTTGGGCGAGTGCCAATACGAAAAGTGTTACCGCCGACGCAGATGAAAGAAATACTAGACAAACTACTGACAAGAGAAACATTGGCGAAAATGTCAATGGTGAAACACCAAAAAGTCATCTTTCTGGTCGACAATTGTCAAGAAGCATTGTAGTTGGATTACAACCTCATCGAAATCCCGTCCGAAATGGATTATCAATTGTTTTCTACGATGGGGGAAGCCAAGACAAGTTAGGGAGAATGTTGTTGAAAAATGTGTCCTCCAATCGATTAGGAAATGTGGTGCATTCAGAAGAGAATTCTTTCGAAACCAGTGATGCCAGAGTCCCTCAAACACAACCGCTTTACTACAGCTCGATAGTGGGAATGGAAGTGAACAAATCAAGAAGAGGAGAAGGGCTCTCGAAACTGTTTGTTGCAATTTGGCTCCGCATTTGTCTTGAAACGAAGGCATATCCGCGTGCGGCATTGATGAATAAACCATTGATTTCTTTAGTGTTAAATCAATTTGGGTTTGTCCCACAGGAAGGAGGAGTTTCCGTGGAGTTGGTACGGTTGGAAAAAGAAGACGATGATTGGCAAAACAACGATTCCAGCGACTTCGCCCCTCACTTTGGGCTTTATTCTCCATACACAAAGTCACTGCAAGGAATATTCAGCGAACGAACTCTACGTAGCCAGAACATTGCAATATTGAAGAAACCTCCCCGTCCCACTTCTCGACAAAAAGCGACTACCATTTACATCAAAACAACATTTGAACATCCTATTTCATTGGCAGAAAACGCTGTTGTATATAAACCTCCTATGTCACAGGATGGGGGTCAAAAGGAGAGTGTGCAAGTCGCATCGACAAGCGAGGCCAGTTGTGATCAAAATCTATTTCAAAACAACCATCAGTGCTCTTTGTTGAGTCCAAAAGTAGAACGCCAAAAACTAGACAATCAAATACATTCAATACTCAAAACAGAAGGCATTGGGGATGATGGCATTAACATCGGTCAGTTGGATTTTTTCTCATCCATTGAATTGTTGCAAGGGGCCTTTGTATCATTTGCTGGTAACATTCGATGATAAATTGACCATAAAGAGTGGTGGTTGAATGGGATAACGCAGTTAACAATAATGACCATTTTTCGTATTTTGTTGTTGTAAAATAGGTACCAGTATAACTGAAGTATTATTATTATTTTTTATTTATCATGATAGATGTGCAAGAGATGTGATTACGACGCATCTTGTACTCTATCACAACTAATCAGGGGTAATAAATACTAGTATCTCGCCACTCTGTGCCCCCATGGAACCACAATAATCAACAATTAAGGATTCCTAGTACAGATATTACTTATTTGATGACCCCAAAGACCCCCAATAATAATGAGAAGCTCAAAATTTGAAATTTTAATTTACCCCACATCAGAGATCAGAGCAACTGCAACACAGCCACAATGAAGACGGCGGCACAACATCACAAGGCGACCACATACAGTATCTATCTAGTAGTAACGACCATGCGTGGCCATGCCATGACGAGGAAGTAAACACAGAACTACTCTAAGGGAAGAAAATAGCGAATATCGTTGCCTGAATACTTGGCCTGAACCCAGCATCAACGCATCTGCGCGCCGTCCGACTTTCTGGGATCAAATTCAAAAGGGGTTGCAATATCCACCGATCACGTCTCCTGGTTAAAACTTAAAGATTGCGGCTACTGGCTGGCGATCAATAATAGTAGGCGTCTTGGCTTTTAAAAATCGCCGTCTTCTGCGAGTCCCCCCGACGCCGTAACCACCTGAGATTGAGAACGACGAAAAAATCAATTCAAATTGATGTTTCAAACTTCTTACAATCAAATAGGCGACGAAAAATGACGATATTGCATTAGTCATCTTCGCAATTTCACCATATTTATGAGCACAACAAGGCATTCAATTTAAAGTTACCTACAAACAACACATGCAGATCAACTAAAATCACTGGATCTTTTTTATATTTTTGCATACAAAAAATCAACCATTATGATATCTCCAACAAACAGGGATAAGTTGCCTCTTCACAACAGAGAAAGCTCTCACGAAATGAACGCGGACGATTGCAATGAAACAAGCAATGCTGGCAGGAAAAGCAGCGGAAAAAGAAACAATACCCCCAATAAGACCAGGCAGCAAAATCATAGTCTTTATCGGCACCTACCACCTAAAAACGCACAGCAGCAAAATCAACAGATGCATCAACCACAGCATCTTCACCTCCAACTGCAGCAGGAACATGAACAATATACTGATCACATATCGCAAGAGCAACAACAAGAGCGAAAAAAGAAACCTTCAGCCCACACCCTCCCAAACAGCAGCAACTTTGATTCACCCACCAACAACTCTCTCAATTCATTAACTTCCAACAATTCTCGCAGCAATTCATCATCGCGCACAACAATATTAGTGTTTCTAGCATTTGTAGGATTTGCCATTATTCATGCAATTGCACGGGGGTTTGAAAGTATGCACAATGCAAAGCTTGTTAATGGTAGTACTACTCAACAATCACAAGGGGGGCAAGGTACTGTAGTGGGCGCAGATGGTTATCTGGAAGGGTATCAATCTATAATTGGCGAGACAGACGATGCGGCAGCCTTTTCAAACTTAAATGATTTGGCAAATAACGAAGTTGCATACGATAATCGCAATGTCAACGCCAACCCCACTGCAACCACCAGCACTCCTACAACAACTGCCACATTATTGTCTCGTGCATCGCAACTATCCTCTCTGATTTCCAATTTGGATGCCAGTGATGTGGTAGAAGTTTATGTCGTTACCCGGATGGCTCCTTTAATGAATGTGATTTCGTCGTTTCCAGTATCAGCCTCTGGTGGTGCTGTTGATCCTGGGGGTGAGAGAGAAGGTGGTGATGTTATTCCCAGGGTAAACGGCAATAAAAGTCGTCGTAAAGTGATAGATGACAACATGGCAGCCAGTAACGCTGAAGGAAAGGGAGATGGCGCTGCAACCGCAGCCTCTGCCACAGCTGCAACTTCTACTAATATGTCAATGGGGCAAATACAAATTCGTAAATCGGCGTTGGCATTTCGACATCGTCCACGTGTTGCATTGGCCACTCGCTTTCCACATTCTTCTGCAGGAGTGCCATCCTCCACCAATGTAGAGAATCTGTCACCCGCTGACCTAGTCGAACAACAAAAGTATTTTGAATTGACTTTGGAGTACGGACCACAACGTACTGGGGCCACCAAGACATCGGAATCCATGCCATTGATTCATATAGATACGGAACTCATGGGCCAATCCAATAGCTACAACAATATCAATGGCGACAGCAATGATTACTATAATATTGGTAAATATGTATCATGGGAAAATGAAGCCCGCATCTACCATTCCACTCATATTTCCAACGAATGGACAGAAGCCTACTACATGGCTCCAATTACTGGTGTTGTTCTTGAAAAAATCATTCAACGCGCAGTGGATTATACAAACAAACGTCCACGATATCAGCCTTTCGAAGTGGTATCAATACCATCCCAGAATTTGATACTGAAAAGCTCTGGGTCGGATGATTTTGTGTGGGACATGTTTCGTGATTTGGCCGACTTATATGTTGATATAGATCCAATTTTGGTCCCTCCTCGAGGGAAGGTGCAATTTTATGTGTCAGATCCTGAAACTAGAGCCGATGAGCAGCAAGGGGGTGGCTCAAGGGAAAGCGGGAATGGGGGCACCGGCGGAAATTCTGGAGCCAATACTTTACAAACGAAAAGAAGAGAACCTAACCCCAATGTTAAGCGGGTCAAGGGAACTTTGGAGGGATCACGTGCTGCCACGTTTTATGAGAACTTGTTCAATTGCGCCAATGCCATCAAGACAGGGGATTATTCAATGTATCTTCCCCCCGCAACGGCGCCGCCTACTTCATCGCCCACGCCAAATTTGACAACGCCGCCTTCATCGATGCCGAGCCTTGCACAAGCCGGGGACTTGGATGCCATCGAAGGGAATGACGACTCGAATGAAGGGAATATTGATTCGAACGACGCAGGTTCTGATGAAAGTGAAAATGTTTTAACTGAAGGTATCGGTGTTGATCTCGATCTCGACAATGATGACCATGGCGCCACCAATTCATCTGACTCTACTCAAATGACGAAAATCGGAGAAAATATGACTACATTTAATGTAACTGAACTCTCTGAGGATAATAGTGAGAAATCATCAGTCAACGATGGTACTCATGCGGACGAAGCTTTAAGCGATGAAGGTTATTTGAGAAATAATTTGACAATAGATGAAAATAATGATGACGACCAAGCCAATAATACAAACACCAGACGCTACCGTGTACTATATTTAAGGAAAGGTCAGACCAAGAGAAAGATGGACGAGGACTCATCTGTTTTGGATGACGAAGTGAGCAATACTGAAGTACAAACAACCAACGAATGGGAAAATGACGATGATGTCATCTTGATGGATTCCTCCGAATCAATAGAAGGAGATGTTGTGGCTGACAACGACAATGATGGTGACACAGCAGAAGCTGCAGAAAAAGCAGCGATTGCTGCGGCTCAGGCTGCACAAAACGCTGCAGCTGTAGCTGCGACTAACTCATCACAAGCAGATAGCGCCGCTGCAGCAAGCGAGGCAGCCAAGGCAGCGCAGAAAGCAGCAGACACGACAGTGGCTGCCAGAGCGAAATCTTCGTCGGAGGGATTATTGAGTGGGGATGGAGCATTAATGACTTCGATATTGTCTTCTTGTTTTTCAGATCCTAAATATGGCATTAGGAAACAAGAAGTGGTATCAAAAGATGCAGATGCCAAGGTTGCAGATGATGATGACATAGTGATAGGAGAAGACGACGATGAATCTGCGAAGGTCGTAGAAACAATTGAATCTACATATGCTTACATTTATTTGGATGGGGAGATGTTCTTTCGGCTCAACCTTACAGCTCCTTACTGGTCCACAGCATCCGTTTTACAGACAGTTCCTCCACCACATATACCACCCGAAGGCAAAGGCGATGCAGTAGACTGGGCGATTTTCGTCCTCATTCTCATGGGGACATTATTTGGGTTCCTAGTAATGATCCACCAAGTGGGTATTGTTATTGACCGCAGGTTGAAATTTCAATGGTTTTTCAATCCTACTAGTTGCAATGTCGAAGAAGACAATTATTCTGACGATGGAGGAGAAAAATCATGTATGCTAAAGAGAGGCGGAGGATTCCCTCATTCTATAGGCATTGATGCTATACCAACAAGCATGGGCGGGCAAAAGTCGCATTACAACAAAGAAATTAGAAACACAACACGTGCTGTGCCGAGTAAAGAAGCTTTTAGACACGTCACAGAAATTTCATCACCAGATCACAATATGCGTTTGGGTACTAAGCCTTGTGAAACATACGATGATTTACAAGACGACGCAGGAACTCTGAATTTAGAAATGTCGCCTTTATCGCCCACAGAGCAGTCCACAACTGAAAAGGCTGAATTTCGAGCACATGAGTCTGAGCTTCCAGTTAGCCTAAGAATTAAACGGGATACTCCTGATTTGGTAGAACGTCCATCACTGAAATCAATGTCCAAAGTTGCGTTTCCACATATTTCTCCTACATGTGATAAAGGATCACATCTCACTTATGATGATACTAACAATCGCGTTCCACTTCCATTTGACTCTATTCCCGAATTATCGTAGTCAAGGTAAATTCAAATCATTACTAAACATTATTAATGAAAATTTCATTGTAGTTCACATTATTGCATCAAGGCAATGGGGAAATTCGTGATTGCATGTGATGCATATGCATTGATTCACATTAGTTTGGTTAGTCTTTTCACACACACCGAACTGAAAATATGTTCATAGTAGGCATTTCATTCACCATATTTTTTGTAGCCTAGTTCAACAATCGAAAGACACACAGATAATGCAGATCTTGATCTAAAGTATGCAGCTCTTTCTTTCTTTCTTTCAATATTATCACCCACGGGGAAGAACCTACATTTCCTGGCAAATATGGTATTGAAGCCATGTCCATGTTCTCCGTGATATCCTTGTGGCCTTGGTTGCCAAAAATGGTATCAATATCTCACCATGCCTGAGATGTGAGATGATTCATATGCAGACTGAACTATGTTATCAATATAAGCACAGAAAGCATTTTAGCCCAAGAATGAAGACTCCTACACTACTTGAATGCATGTTTGATACAACTGAATGAAATTTAGGTTGATTTCACTACCCCAACACCAATAATAATACATGATATCATTTGTCATGATCAAAAACGAAGGAGATAAAGAAGAGTGTGATTTAATTTAAACAGTTTTTTTTGCTACTACTATCACAACAACCTAGGTTGCAAGAGGTAATTTTTTGCCTCAGTTGTTGAAGGTCATTAGTGCCATGTAGGATGTTTCTGATGATGCGCGCTGATACTGTTGGCGATACTGCTAGGGTGTAGTGTGGGATTATCTTAGAATTTGATGTTTCACGTAGATAAATTAAATAAAAAGGAAGATCGAAGTAAATGTTTTATATTTTTATGAGCAAATACATGCTCGCTATTGGTGGCGAGGCCACGATGAA
>JALLAR010000588.1:0-14256 GCA_036939335.1 Conticribra guillardii
ATGATGCTCCAAAGATATCTGACATTGCTTGGTTCAATATAATTTTACACTGGTAACATGATACAATACCAGAGTAGTACCATATCTATCCTATGGTACCTTTTTTGTCTCCCATTTTTTTTGTGGATCTTTTGTTGTGGATCTTTTTGTGGATCTCAGGGAGTCAGCGTTCGTCAGCGGACGGCGTCAGCAAATTCAGCACACAGCGCGCTCCTGACAGAATGGTGCACATGCATTGTGCATGCACACACGCAAATCCAAAAGATATCGACATAAATAATATTATCAGAATCCACCATGCGCACCCGCTTCTTCGCTCTCCTATCCATCAAGCCAGCCTCCCTGGTAGCTGGCTTCGTTTCCCCGGCACATCAGTCTCAACGCCGTTTGGCTACAAACCTCTCTGCCTCGTCCATGAAAGAGTTGGCTGAAAAAGTTCTTGCCAACCCGAAGGTGTGTTTTTGGCCTTTATTATCCGATCAGAGTAATTGTTGTTTGCTTTTTTAGCGTGTATTGTTGTGAAAAACATGAGCCCCGTACTAATTATTTATGAACTCGTGCACTTCCAAGTGGCCACCGGAATGGCCATTTTCACCATCTGATTTCGAACGTTCTGACGAATCCAGTGACACCATTTTCTACGACCAACCACGGTTGTGTTATCATATTGACGACTCTGCCGTTGGAGCACTGACTCAATACTACTCAAAAAATCTCAAGGATGGCGAAGACGTTCTTGATATCTGCAGTTCATGGGTTAGTCACTACCCAAAAGAATGGAAAGGCGGCAATGTGGTTGGCTTGGGAATGAATGAGTATGAATTGAGCGAAAATAAGCAATTGAGTTCTTACGTGGTACGGGATTTGAACGGAGACCCAACTTTCCCATTCGAGGATAATTCATTCGACAAAGTGACTTGTGTTGTGAGCGTCGACTATTTGAACAAGCCCAAGGAAATTTTCAGCGAAATTGCACGTGTTTTGAGACCTGGTGGAGAGTGTATTATTTCCATGAGTAATCGTTGTTTTCCTACCAAGGCATTTAGGATTTGGTTGCAAACAAACGATTTGGAGCACATTTTTATCGTGGGGTCATTTTTTCATTATTCAAACAAGTTTGATCCTGCTAGCTGTGAAGACATTTCACCAAATCCAGGAAGAAGCGATCCACTTTTTATTGTTAAGGCAGCCAAGAAAAGTAGCGAATGAGATGTTTGGTGAATGGCATGGTTTTAATGGTAATGGAATATAAACATTTTTTTAGCTAGGTACGATTAGTTTACGTCTACTTGCTGAAGATCAGTGTTCACGTCAGCTAGGTAATACTTTTACATGGCAGTTGTCCTTTTGACATCAATTTGCATCGTTAGCTAACACGAGAAGTTATTAACCGAATTGCGAAGTTTTCCTATCAATGAAAATAAATATTATACATTGGAACCCACTCATTCTCAATTCTTTGAAACAATCAATTTTTCATATAATTGTTAACCATGGGCAATTATTCTGCCTAAAACATGTACTCGATCTTGGACAACAAACCGCGCTACAATTCCAAATCACAACACAAATATATAGATCTTTCACTTCGTGAACAAATGATAACCATGTCATCACAACATCGGGTCCATAGGCGGCGCATCCATTAACGCAGACTGAAGATTTTCATTCACACGTGGTTTTGAGTTTAGAGCATATGCCAATGCGCCAAGAGTGAACACTGCAGCTGCTACTCCAAGAGCAATCGGGATGGATCTAGCCATTCCTTGTTGTGCACCATTAGGCAAACTTTGTTGGGCCTTGGCACTCTCGGCAGGACATCCCAATAGTTTCATGCATGTGTTACAGACTGGACAATCAGTAGGACATGCTGAAGAATCTTGAGATCCTGGGCATTCCAGATCTCCATATTGATATAGAATGCTGGCGGATAAACATTCACAGTTTTCTAGCGATGTGGCATTATCGCATGACAGGGCCAAATCCCAAACCCAAAAGTTGGAATATGATTTGCACTCGGATATGTTGAAGTATCTAAGTGGGAATTGTTGTTGCTCTGTGTGCATTTAAAGTGGAACCAATTTTTCAAGAATGAGTTGGTTATGGTACTTGAGAACATCAAACCATACTACTTCTTCTCGGTGCCACTTACCTCCCTCGATATTATCATTAGAATCATCGTTATTGCCATCGTCGTTTCCTGCAGAGTCGGTGATCGAGGTTCGACTATTGTTGTCATCGTTAGTATACCCGCCAGATCCGCTGCTGCCAGAAGCATTTGAATCATTGGTTGATACCCCATCATTGTTCCCATCCTCATCGTCTCCGCCAGAGCCATTGCTACTAGACCCAGATCCAGATCCAGATCCAGAAGTCGAGGCTTCATCGCTGTTACCAGAGCCACCTGAAGCATCACTACCACTGGCTCCGCTGCTATTTTCTACACCATTGTCAACATCACTCGTGCTTGAATTTTCGTCGCTTCCGTTTCCACTTCCGGATACCCACGACGAATCGTTATCGCCGTTAGATCCAGAGGACGATGTGCTACCATTGGATTCTCCTGCACTGCTTGAAGTGGAGCCTCCATTTTCATTTCCAAGTACAATGGTGCCATTTGAGTAGATTGTGCAGGGTGGCATTTCTCCTTGGAAAATCCATGCATCGGCTAGCTCGTCTTCTGATAATCCAAGGCAGCCTTGGTATCCCTTTGATGCGCTTCCTATAGGCGGCGAAACGTGATGATTCCATAAGATGGGTCGTGAGCGTTAGAATATCAGATGCTAATTCAACAATTCAATGTATTGTACATCCGCTCAAAATGAACTTACCGTGGTGTGGTAGTGGTGGTGGATGAGGCAGAAGGTGCCGTTCTGACTGTTTAGCGAAAACGTCTAAACTTAATTCTATTGAAGTCATAGAGTTTCGATTTCGCAAATGAGTTGTCCCTTGGCGTTTGGCTGATGTGGAACTATGCACAGCAAGGCCATGCTTATCTTTATAACTCGACGCTATTTCATTGGAAGCACCTGCCGCGCCGAAATGAATTGAATATAGTGGTAGAATCAACAATGTAAAGAGAATTCTTGTCATGGCGATAGTCATGTAAGGAGTGAAATGCTCTTGATGCTCTTGGTTCTAATGGAAAGTTGTGAATCCGTAAAAATAGGCGAAATAATCAAGATTTATATTACCACACAGTGATGACAATCCAAGTTGCAAAGGGTGTGTACAGAGTTGAGGTCAGAAGCGATGAAATCTAGCGCGCTCACATCTTATCCGTCAAAACAAGGGTCGAAAGAAATGAACTGATTTTTGTAACGTGTCGCGCGCGCGCACCATATTTTTTTCTCTTCCAACGTTCATCGTAAATACTCCTACACATACGTCGTAAATGCGTGCACTGCTCGGTGGGACTCAATACGACTTTTAATCATGCATGTTTCAATTGATTGTTCGGGAATCTTGTATCATCGGTAGTAATAATTGCATGAATGTGCGTTGAAAGCCGTTTAATCATGTTGGAAATTATGAATTGCATTCAACATGGATGGTTAAACATACTATCAGATGAGTTGGGAATTGTAAGATAGTAGCGATATGCATTGATGAGTTTGCATGCATCTTTTTGTATGTGTGTTCATTGCTTCGAAACGGAACTTGTTTTGGCAGATTGAAAGTTGCGGTATTGAATTCTGAGTGGGTGATTCATGATTTATTGAATAGGTCAGGCGGTCAAGGCGAAGAAATGATGTAAATAAAAAGAGATGTCTCTACCATTGACTCAAGCAATGTCACCAAATTCTTTACTTTGAATCAAATTACTCAATTATTTTCACAATACATCAATCTTATTTGAATAAATCAACTTTACAATACAAAATGATTAAGATAACAGCAATATTTTTTCTATTGCATCTCCCTCTCATCATCAATACAATCAAAAGAAAACAAGATTTTCCTAAATAGTAGTTGGTTCCCTCCTCGTAAACAAAAATGGATCAATATTCCCCTTCCCACCAACCGGCACCGTAACCTTCATCGGAGCCTCCTCCCCCCTCTTCTCCAACTGCACCGCCTTAAAATTATCCGCCTCCCCAAACGGCTGATACTGCTGAAATTTCCCTCCACCCTCGGGATTATTCGAATGCAAATACAACACCGGCTTATTCATATCCTTAATCTGATCCACCATGGGCCAAAAGTATTCCCCCTGTTTCGATGACGGAGCCGCATGACCAAAAATAACCACGGCGCGATAATCATTCGATGAAAACTGCGCCAATTGTTCCTTCGTCCACATGACATTCCTCTCGTGCCTCGTCGTCCACTCGTACGAATCCGTCTCCGCCTCCACGATATGCACGCTGATGAACAAAACGCCCTTGTGCAAAAATGCAAAATTCTCGACTCGATCCTGCTGATACGAAACATCAAATGGGTTTGGATGAAAATTCTTTTCGAATTGACCAAAATTAGTCGACCACATTTTCAATGACTTTGTGGGTTTCTGACACGTGGCCCAGTCGTTATCTCCCGGAATGACAAATACGGGAACGGGACTCTCTTTTAATACATTGGCGGATCGTTCGTATCCATATTCTTGGCATTGGGATTGTTTATCGGCGTTGGCATTTCCAAGATGGATTAAGAATTCGGCATCCGAAGGAAGAGTTTCCAGTTCCAGTGTCAATCGACCAATATTGGTAAAATCGTAGGGTTCGTCGGAAAGGACATAAAAGGTGACCTCTCCATTCCCCTCCGACAAGTGCATGGCACCCGCCGCAACCTCTCCGCCCCCACCGCTCCCATTCCCCTTGGCCGCCAACACACTCGCCGCAATCACCAATCCCACCGCCCCCACCAACCCCACCAAAATTCTCCTCCTCTTGACCCTCCTCCTCTCCGCCCTCACCAAACTCTGCGTCGTACCATCGTAATTCGCCTCCATAATATCACTCCACAATGTCCCCTTGACGCTATTCCACCATCCCCCTAAATAACCCCACTCCACGCCAAACGTCGAAGAGGAGGTGGTATAATCTCTATAATCCTCCCCGCTTCCATCCATGGCCGCGGCGGAACTGCGGTACAATCCCCGGGCGGATTTGGACTTGGCATTGGATTCGTGGAGTTTGTCCATTTTGTCGCAGAGGGCGGAGGAGTTTAATCCTCCGGTGATGGCCATTAGTTGGCGTTCGACGGAGTAGCGGGAGGACCAGGAGGAGGATCGTTCGTTGGCATCGTCGTGGTTGTGGTTGTCTCCGTATTCGTTGGAGGTGGGATCTTCTTCGTCCATGCTGTTAATGGCGAATGTGCCATCGTAGCGTGGTACGTTTCGGGTTTCCATGGAGTATTTTTCCAATCCGGCAATGGAGGATGGTTGATTCTTGGTGGTGCCATGATTGGTGGGACTGGTGGTAATGCGAGAGGCATCCTTCTTGTCCAATTCGCGCATGGCATATCCTCCTCCGGTAGTTTTGAACAATCCATTCATTCCGGTGGGAGAGGAGGATGTTTCGACGCGATCGGCAATTTGTAGCATTTTGATGGCATCGGATCGTACCCTGTCGTATTCCAATTCCAATGTTTCTTCCTCATTGTTGTAATTGTAATTCTTACTGCTACTGTTGTTGGTATTGTCTCTATAACTATTTGACGCATTTCTAAAAGAATTGGTATTGTTACTGGGCGAGAGCAACGTCGAAAGTCTCCCCTTGACATAATCCGTAGTCGAACGAGAATTGTAATTGTAAGGTGCGTGTTGTTCCGGAGTCGGAAGCGACGCCCCATTGGATTGCAATCTGTCCAATCCCAAATCACTTTTGGGATACTCGTCCGTGTGATCGTGCGCCGCCTGGTCCGCGAATCGGGTGGCCATGTCGACCACGGCATTGGAGGTGGCTTTGCGGGATTCTTCGATGAGGAGATCGCCCGTTTCGTATTGGGCCCATCGATCGGCGAGGCCGGAGGAGGAGGTTGGAGAGGCGGCCGTGGCCGTGGGTGAGATGGTGGCTGTGGCTGTGGGAGAAGTGGCAGAGCCGGGAGAAGTAGTCGTCCGCCAAGGACGATCCCGAAACGCCGTCGCAGGAGGACTCGGCGTGGGTGCCACAGCATTAGTAGTACTATTATTGACAGTGGGAGATCTCGCCGATGCTATTCTCGCCTCTCTGCTGCTTCCGACCTCGCCGTCCAAATCGTCAAACGTCGCTCGGTTCGAATTGATTCCCGCTTTGGAATTGCGGGAGGAGCCGCTGTTGCTGAGGAGGTGGCCGGGTTCGTTGATATTGTCGTTATTGTAATCGTTGTTGTCATTGTTGTTTGGGTTGTCCTTGTAGCTGGATGTTCGAGTGGAGGGGAGGATGGCGCGTGGGGGACGCTTGAATTCATCGTCGGTGTGGCGGCTGTTCATGGTTTGATAGGTAGTAAGATTTGAAGAGAATGTATGCTGGTGATGGTGATGTCGATGATGTCGATGATGTTGTTGTTGTTTGATTATTGGTCTGTAAACAAGAATAATTGTTGTTGTTGAAATGGTCAATGCGATGAAGAGTTAAAAAAATGCAAACAATTTGATGCCCTGAAGGAGAGAGATGAGAGCATGGCTGGAGTCGATCGTGTGGATCTTGGAGCCGCAATGGATGGAACACAAGATTCACGAAATAGATTATAGAGTATTATTTTGGACCGCACATGGCTTTTCTTTGTGCTTACGATAAGTACCATACAACATCATAGGTAGTATTGTACAATATGCAAGAATAAATTATTGGATTGGACGCATTATTTCTCCCCGTCTAAAGAACAATTGCATACAAGTCTACAGGACTTTACCTAGATACTGCATCTTTCAACATTTACATATTCCATTTACAAGATTATTTATTACTACATCACATACGATATTATCATTTCTAACAGTCGTGAATACTTGTAAAACGAGTTTAAATTTTTGTAATTGTATGAAATAATATACCTGTCTGTATGTATGAATTGCCCAACGGATTCTTTGAGATTAGATAAGAGCACATAATGATCGATACTGAACCTGTTTCATCATAAATGAAATAATACGCTACTTCCTTCCACGAAGACCCTCGACGAGCCGTGCGTAGGTATGATGTTGTATGTACTACGATACCCATCCAAGTATCTACAGTTACAATACACTAAAAGTTTTGTAACGCAAAAAGTACGAAAGATGAGTGATCGATACAGTGGGCTCTGCAGAGATAAATACTGCCGCCGGCCGGGACTTTGCCCTTCGCAGAGCTGGCAGCAATGGCGCCGCATCAAGTTTGATTCATCCACCCTCATTCTTGCTTTCAAACACACAACAAGAATGAACCATAAAAAAGGCAATCAATGCAATAACCAATAACAAAAGTGCCACAATCAACCCTGTTTGTCATTGAGTAACAATTAACCAATTGAAAGTGGTAGTCTTTAATATATTTTACTTAGATTTAAAATGATTAGGATTAGGACAAGTGCATTATGTAAAAGCAAACCAAATAACTGTGTGCACAATCCAATTCAGTTTATTGTTGTGTATTGTTTAGCGTTGAGTTAGGATCAGATGAGGGTAGAGGAGGCCGCAATTGTTTTGGATTGTGTGGACATTGGGGGTCCCAACTGGCATGTGTAGGTCGTAGTAATTTATATTTCGGTTTCAATTTGGTTCCACCGGTACCAAATTGTTCCAATTACAAATTTTAACAGAGAATGTATTCATAAAATTTTAACAAAAAAATAGTGACTAATAAATTTCAAAGAAAAAATTGGAACAATTTGGTACCGATGGAACCAAATTGGTACTGAAATATATATAATCTAGGTCGTCATGCCGTCCAAGCACGTAAAGGGCTCATAACCTCTTGATGTGTGGAGAATGTCACAAGAAAAAATGTTGGGAATCGAACCCAAGACCATCCAGTTCCGGTCAATTGCTCTTACAACTGAGCTACATGGTCTCTTGTGTCGTGTCACATCAGTCTACATCATCATGTATACTCATATTGGTTGGTCATCGGCCATCAAAAAAAATAACGTGACGTTACGAGAGCCATCACGAGTCATCTTGATGGGTGATGACAAAACTTTTCTCAAAACTTCAAGGAAACTTCAAAGTTCTAAGTCTAGGGCAATACATATTAACTCCTAAGTAGTTTATACCACATTTTTTATGGGACACGTCTTCATGCGTAAACCACATTTTCTTTTTGGACAGAGGGAGTAGGTATTATCTTAAATAGTACTACCTTTGGTGTCCATATTATTTATTTTTGTGTGTATGCAATACTCCTACCGTGTGAAAAAATACTATTACTCCTGTCGTACAAGATGATATCAACAACAAACTGAAGTTCTTATAAGTGTGCGTAGTGAGTGTCTAAGGCTGTTTGCAGCCGTGTGGTCTAAATCGACTTTTAGACCAAAAAAAGAAGTACGGACAGACAAGATAGACCAGAAATGGGATGGAATTTTTTTCAGCGTGCAGTCGCAAGATTTAGACCAAAAAATTATAGACCTGTGATGTAAAATTTTAGACTCAGGTCTATATTGACTCAAGATAGACCAAGGTCTAAAATTTTACACCAGAGAAATCTATTTTTTTATATTAATTCCTACGAGAAATAGTTGTGTACTCTACTCGATTTATTTATATTAATTCCTATATGGTCTTTAAATGGTAGAAGAAGCGATTGGATTTCGATCGATCGGCCGGTACTGCCAAATGGATGAGAGAACCGACGTCATTGATGTCATCGATGTCATGACTCGTGATTGGATTTGATTAATCTTATGAAATGATCCAACAAAATAGACCTGACAGACAAAAAAATAGACCAGATCGACTGCAGGCTCCTTTTTTTCATGTGGTTTTGGTGTAAAAATTTTACACCAAAAGTCTGTCCGTACTTCTGTCTGGTCTAAACAGAGATTTAGACCAGAACGACATCAAATAGTCTAATATGTACACATTTAAGTTAATACGTATATATATTGTCACAATCATTAGATCTTAAGCATAACTTTTGGCGAGGTAAAAACCCCTTGGCACAATTCAAGAGTCGGGCCGGCTTGCATAGATTTACATGTGAATTGTAATTCGAATAACAATTAGAAAAAGTTTTCATGTGTAATTCTTCGGTTTTACATGCTCACAAATAAATACTCACAAATGTGAGCAAGTGCTCACAAATATAAACAACCCTTTCCCATTCACAAACTGGGGGACGATACATCATGTGGGATTGAACGCACGAGTCAAGCGTATCGTATTTACATAATCTTGATGATTGAGCCATTATTTTTTACTTATCGTACCAGTAGGGGTATGTACTGTAATACAAACTTGATACTATGCACCGCACCAAAAAGCAGAAAACCTAACAATGGTGAACTCGGCCGACGGTGGTGGGTGGTGGCCGGCTGATTTAATAAATTATTTCTGCCTTGCAAAGGCAAAATATACTATGCCTAAGCAGGACACCTTATCCACCCATCGAACAATGCAACAATCAACTACTATGGACAGCTACAACACATTGGCCAAGGAGGAGCAATCACGGACGGCCGTGCGCACAAATAATAATTATTACGACTCTAGATATTACTGTTGTAATTAATATTATTATTGGCGAAGTACTATTACTATTAACGATTTCAATTATTATTTATTTTAACTAGTAATGTATTAGACTCAGTTGATTGTTGTTTTTTGTTGTGAAGGCAGCGCAGGCGGACGAAGAGTGAGGGAGGTGGAGAGAGGGAGGCGGAGCGAGGAAGCAAGGGCAGGGGCAGGGGCAAATCGAGGATCGCACGTGGACGGGCCTGAGCAGAGACAGAGAGGCGGAGAGAATGGGTGGCTCGGGCGACGGGCGTTGGGCAAGCTGATCGAGCGTTGCAGACACACGTGGATGTGTTGTTGTGTGGTGTGTGTTGTGTGAACATGGTATTGTATGGTGCCCTGTTTATGTACTGAGAAAGGGTGGTTTACATAATTTGCTCACAAATGTGAGCACTTGCTCACTCTATTGTTTTCGGGTAGGTGCAACACCCCAAAAAAGGTAGTGTGTCTACGTACCGAGGACTATAGAGTGCACTTGCTCACATTTGTGAGCACGTGCTCACAAATAAATGTGAGCAAATATATGAGCCGGAGCAATTATCCGACTTAAAAAATGTGTACACATGTAAATCTATGCGATCCATCCCGACTCTTGAACTGTGCGTTGAGTTTTTTGCATTGCCAAAAGTTAAGCCTAAGATTGTGCATATGTACACACATATGTTTTAAATGTGAACGAGATCGAAATACACTCACTACACACGTTTATAAGCTATTTCGGTTTGTTGCAGACGCTGTCTTTTTTTCAAAATTGAACAGCCGGCCGATAGGGACTCAAAATAGTCATTCCGTCCGGGTCGCAGTCTCGATAAAAATGACGCAAAGCAGCCGCGCGCGCGTCCATTTGAATCTTGAATGAAATCAATTCTAGATATCGTTCTCGTGCAAGTAGAACTTCGTAGTATTTCACACATGGCATACTTTGACAATCCATGTTACTGTAGTCCCGATTGGATAGAAGTAATTTATCCACAGACCAATGCATTGGCGCACGAAGATGTAATGGCGACAGGAAATGCTGATTGGTATGTGTTAGTTCAGGTGAATCTTCCAATCCAGGAACGGAAACAAATTTCCAACCTATCCACGGCCAATCAATAGATAGTTCAGAAGGTGGCACTCCATTAGGATTTGTAATCGATTTGCATTCCAATGTACACATGTAGGGAGAGTGCCGCATAAATGATATTACTGTGTAGTGAGTTTTTTCAGGTGATGAAACTATTGAATTTATTGGAATATCAAATATCTTGACACGTATTGCAGAGAAGACAGTACCACGATGAACTATGGCAGCTTGTGCATTATTTTGGAAGACCTTCAGGATGTATCGTTGATAGTTATCCAACACGTGAGTCAGATATGGTTGATTACGCAATAGTTTGCAACGTGTTTCCACATTATTATCGTAGATACCACCAACAATGTCAAGCGCTATTCTCAGAGTGGTTGAAAAAGACTTGAAAATTGGATTACGATGCACACTTGCACCAACACCCTTCCCATATAAGGTGTAAGGCCGGCGTTCCAATTAGCGCCCAATGTTTCAGTCTTCTGATGTCGAGTAAATGAAATAGTGCTAGAACGTAGTTCAATATTGTGTTGCGTTTTTTTGCGACAGTCTGCTTTTCTTCGTTGTCTTGAAATAGGTTCCTACGGCTCATCACAGTCGTATGAATTATTTTGCACAAAATAGGAAATGTAGACTCCATCTCCATGTACATTTGTTCACATTTCAGTTGAGTTAGGAATCCATCATGTAAACGATTGAAGCCAATGTAATGAAACCTGATGTGATTGTGGTACACACCATCAATACTTTTACAGAATGTATCAATTTTTGAGTTATCAAGTTCATCCTTGATGGATGATGTAATCTTGTCCATTGAGAAGTGACTGTCATCGCAAATGGCAGCATTGGCAGCAGTAACAGCCTTCAATGCTTTTCTCAATTCGACTTTGAGGCATTATCCCTTGGTTTCGTGAAAGAGTGCAAGGACCTCAAATGTGTGTAGGACGTCGTGCTCTACCTCTTTGTGAAAGCTTTCAAGCTCGTCGGCATAATTTTCTATGATTCTTTTTTTACCAGTGAATTTTCCCAATTCAACAGTATCGTTACAATAACGTGCCCCCACGTTTCAACATCAGAGAATTCAGAAAACTTACACAACATAGATGAATTATTTCGATACAAGTTCATCAAAAACTCAATTCCACCTCCTTGACTAAAATTGCCACGAACGAACTCCGGCCTACAATTTGGATCATGGTAGTAGCATCGATTGGGATAGTTGGTCACTATAACAACATATTCGTGACAAATTGTGTTACCACGGATAATTTGATGGTTTGTATCGATGATAGTTTCCAAAAGTTTCGGGCATTCTGATGCTGGCGTGTGTCTAAATTCATCACTCCTAGCCTTAACAATATGTGATTGCAAACTCTTTCGAAAGCTCTCTAGTGGTATGCTTGGATTCTTGTCATCGGACTGTGGCAAAACAATTATAACTGAATCTCCAATGTCTAGGCTCAACTTATTTGATGTCGAGAGCTTTCAAAATCCCAAGAAATTAATTGTTGGCGCAATTCAATTAGATCGGACTGTGGCAAAACAAATATAACTGAATCACCAATGTCTAGGCTCAACTTATTTGATGCCGAGAGCTTTCAAGATCACAAGAAATTAAATGTTGGCGCAATTCCATTAGTCACGCCTATATTGTATGGTTCAGTGTCTGTCAACGTTGGCACAGAACCGAAACATAATGAAACTGTTGGCATTTGTGTTCTTTGCGCTGAAATGGAACATGGAGTCCTTGATGGCGTCGATGCATTATTTTGCGGTGGAGTTAGGGATCAAGTTCGCCTACGTTGAGACGGTGTAGATAATACATCTGTTTCATATTCCTCCGGCTTGGCTCTCTTTTTATTGCCCTGAAATCCAAAGTCTACAGAAATGGAACGTCCCATACAGGACAGAATACTGTGGACATGTTTGTTATTGTCAGGAATGATTTCATTTAGTTGTGTTGTGGAATCAATAAGTGTCTGTAGAGATTCCATGTTATAGTTGAGTTTGCCTAATAATTTATTACAGGTAGAAGTTAGGATGGTAAGTCAACACCCAAAAACGCAAAATGATAACGCTTGTAAGAATCAGCCATATCCAATGAAATGATCAATTCAAGAAAGGGATAAATTACAAGGTGTTCACCATGTGGAATTCCTAACATTATTTGCAAGACAAACTCAACGTTGGCACCGTCCTCAGAAAGAAATCTCCATCACACATTATTGGAATGTGTAAAAGGCGCAAGAGCCAAGAAACGATGAACAGCAAAATCTAACCATTCAAGAGTTTTATATTTCGCCAAAGAAAACGTGACAGAATAAAGGTAGTATTTTCCACGTTCGGGTTTGAGATCATTTGACTCCATGAACAATTTTGCATTATTTACCTCGAACAAGCTTGGATAATATGACCAATCGTCTGGAATGAACGAACGATAGTGCGGTGGCCTGTTTTCACCAGGGAATCCAAATGAGTGAAGATGCCTCAATGGAGAAGCGTCGTCGACCGTAGAGGCGGGGGAGAGGGTGTCGGACTCTTGTGAATAATGTGGTGGGGAGGTTGCAAAATCTTGTGTATTGTTCGGTAGATCATGCTAGTTACAAGAATGTGCTTCAATTGAATGATCACCCTGTGCCTTTGGCATCAATGGGTGTATAAGGAGATTTTAAGTTTAGTTTAATTGGAGGTTGGTTGCGACGACCATTCACCACAAGACTTGTTCCCCCAGCCGTCTATTTCTTCTAACGCAAGGGCTTCAAGATACTCTGATCATTGATTAGAGATGTCAATAAAATTGTTGTGACAGTAGTGATCCTCCAGAGTCCAGCTGGGGACACTATCCCATATAGGTACGAACTCGGACGCAATGTCTTCAGCGACGAAGTGGCTTTTGTCAATGAGGGAGATTGATTTGTCGTCTGGTGGTGATGGTTCTTGTGGAGGTGGTGGCAATGGATTCATGAAATCACAAAATATTGTGATATGGGTTAATTTGGGGATAGTGATTCAACGTTCATTACATATGGGAACTACGTAGAATAATACTTGTGTGAGAATAGTACAATGGGTAGTTACGTGAAATCTACGAAATAATATTGGTACAAAAAAAACTTCCACACAAAATATTATGGACCACAAACCATGCCATGGGTCATGGCATGGGTGTCCAAAGCAAGGACATGCGACGGGTGTGGCAAAGCAGCTACATATCGTAGCAGGAAGATCCCAAATATGTAAGCTTTTATACTGAATCCTACGTGAACGTCTACAGGCCGTTTGGGATCTTCCCAGCAAAGCGAAGTCTGAGAACAAAAGAACTCAAAATGTCCCTCAATCACGAACATCCAAAACTTTCTGTAATCATTTTTTTGTGTCCTACTATGTACTACGAATCATAAGAGCATAATAATAATATTGTATTATTTGATTGACAGTTTGCAGCCTCTCTCGAGAGAGTGGAACTCTAGCTAGATAGCTCTCTAGAGATACTCTTGACACATCCACATGACTGTCGAAGGACAGACATAGTCATTCGTGTCTCCATAGA
>JALLAR010000589.1:0-14232 GCA_036939335.1 Conticribra guillardii
ATATTATTAAAATTGGTTTTATTATTAGAATATTATTCTTATTAATCTTATTAGTTGTAATGGGTTTGTATTTTTATTTTTTGTTGCTGTTGATGGGGTAGATTGTTGATTGATAGTTGTTGCTTGGTGGTGTTGCTTAGTTTTTTCAGCTGCTGATTGATAGCTGTATTAAATTAATATTAAAATTGGTTTTATTATTAGAATATTATTCTTATGAATCTTATTAGCTGTAATGGGTTTGTATTTAGAAGAGTTATAGCAGGTTTGAGAGGGAGTGTTGAGTGACCAAACCAATATGGTCTGTCTGTCGCAAATAAGAAGACCAAAATCAGGTGTCAAACTGCGTGTCAAACTAGGATTCGCATTAGTACTATCGCATCTAAAATAAAAGATCATAAATTATTGTCATCAAACTAGAACAAATCGATTAGATCAATTACATTGATCGAACCTTCAATTAAACATAAGAATTACAGTCAAATAAGAAGATGACAGCGAGTTTGCGGGGGCGAGCGTCCCGATATGGTTGTCTGTCAATGGCACATTGGGATTAATTGATTGATAGTTGTATTTAGTTTCTTTCTTGCTGCAGCTGCAGCTGCAGGTGTGAGAGTTGGTATTCTTTCGTGGCACGACAGAGTGGAAGTGGGCGTGTGTTTTGATAATGGATATCGGAAGGGAGCGGTTGTTCGTTGCGTTGTTATGAAGAAGCAATTGTATGTGGCGATATCCTGATGGTCTTGGCGCGTCGGGTTAGATTGTTGTCTTGATGATAGATAGTGGATTGCGTTGGTTTGTGGTTGCATGTCATTTTGATAAATAATGAGAATCATTTTTGTCGCCCCGAGAGAGGCATGGATGCAGATGGAGCGAGGTATGGTAGTGGTCTGTAGTGGTAGTAGGCAGCGTATTGTAGGCATCGTCTTCGGCCATTTTGTGGGCGATTTTTTCGTTTGGGTTTTGCAGTTGTTGTTTTAGGAGTACGATATGCAATAGTAGTAGTAGGTATGTACCTGTTTTTGCCCAAATCTTCCTACGAAGTTGTCTTCATAGGAACTGATACTTATATCTATGATCTGGATGTTTTGATTTCAAAAAATCTCTTGATTGACTGATTGATGTGCTCGCTCCATCCATGCGACATAAAATGCACATTCCAAATTCCAATCAGCTTCCCATCACGCACGCACCATCCACCAACAATGGCACCCGCTCCATCCCCAACCATCGCACTCGCCCTCATTGCGAGCACGGCAATAATAATCGCGTCGTCTCCCGCAGTAACTTCTTTTTCATTCCCATTCCCAGTAGTGGTACCCAGCCGACGCACAAGATGTGTCGTCCGAATCCATGACGCTGCATCTTGCAATGGATCTCCATTCCACGCCAACACTATTCAACCCACCGTTTCGTTCCACCATTACGACAACAATGAATCGCAATCCTCGCCTGATCCAAGTCGCAGTAGCAGTACTAATAATCAATCACGACGCAACTTTGGAAAACATGTTGTAGTAACAACATCATCGTCTCTCGCTGCTTCCGCCATGCTATCGTCCTCCCAATCAGCAACCGCCATCACACCCCAAGAGGCATCCACATCCTACGACACATACGCCTCCAATTACGATTCCTTGGATGGGGGAAAATTGGCATCCTCGTTGGGAATTGACGAGGCTCGTCGAAATGTATTGGCCATGGCTCGTGGAAACGTATTGGAGATCGGGGTGGGTACCGGTTTGAATTTGGGGAGTTATCAATTTTGCACCACCAATTCGAATAATTCAAATGCTGAGAATGATGGCGAATCACCACCACCATCCTGCGGAGTGACTTCCCTGACATTAGTTGACATATCGGAAAATATGCTGCGTCAGGCCCAATCGCGGATTGAATCATTAACAGGGGCGAATGATATACCAATCAAAGTTATCAAAGCGGATGCCACATCGGAGCTATCGTCTTTGTTTGGTGATGGTAAATTCGACACGGTGGTGGATACTTTTTCCTTGTGTGTCATGGGGAATGAGGGTGCAAGGAAGTGTTTGGAGCAAATGAGGCATGTAGTGAAAGGGAGCGACGAAGGCGGTGAGTTCTTTATTACTTATTATTTGTTACCATTATTTTCAAACACCGTGATTGATGCACTCGATGTAAAAAATACTTTAATGGATATACTATGTGCGCGCATCAATAGGTGGTATCAATATGTGAGATGCAAACTCAACCACAAATTTACTGCTTGTTTTACACCAAAAAATATATTGTTCCACTCTAGGACAAATCCTCCTCATTGAAAACACACGAGCATCTAACCCACTCTTGGGCTATTACCAAGATTTAACCGCCAGTACCGCCGCAGATGTTGGCGGGAAAGGATGTCTGTACAATCAAAATGTGAGCGAAATGATACGGCAAACAGATGGGTTGAGATTGGTGAATGAGAAGGAATTTGCGGCTGGATTTTTCCGGTCGTTTGTCTGCGAGAAGGTGATACATAAATAATTGAAGGGATGGGTAGATGGTTAGTTGTGATGTTGTGTGGTGTGCTGTGGTAAGGGCAACTTGGAAGGAACGTGAACCTGAAACACAAACTTGCTTTTATTTGCAATTCCATTGTAAGAAGGAGACATTATTTAATGATAATACAACTTGAACATCTATAGAGAAGGAAATTAATTTATGACATGAATCTACTTTGTGCCCGTGCATTATTTGTAGAACAAAAATTATGGATGAATTTAGACATAATATTAGAGGTACTGCAAGAATTTTTGAAATAAAAGTGAAATGATTAAATTGATTCAACAAAAATGCATAAATCTTTTTACAGTCAATGAATGAGAGAACGAAATACATTTTTTCTTTTGCTTTTGAAATTGCAGTATGTTATCCAATCATTAGTGACAATAGATTGGTCCAAGAGTAAATTAGCATTAGCTTCAGTGTAAGAATAATTAGTTAGGGTTTGTGGAACAGCATGTGCATAATTTTATTTGCAGAGTAGTAGATAGACAGGTAGATACCACAAGTTGTACTAATATTCCAGATTATGAATGCAATAGCAAAATTAACACCATAAAGGGGTGTAGGTATCACAACCATATTATTATTATTTATTTCTTTTATTAAGAAAACTACTACTATCGTACAATATTAAGGAAAATTGTTTGTGTCCTAAGTTTACTCACACCAGGTAATGACTTATGATGTATGATGCATGACAGACCGTGACCAGCTTACAGCACACAACACACAAGCAGCCAAAAAAAAATGGCATCCTGCCTACCCAAGACCAATCTTTATCTTTATTGATAGCAATAGACATGGCAGCATTTATTTTTTATTGTTTGTAAAACAAATAAAGAAAACCAATTAGTACATTATTTGAGCAAGTTCAACAGCTACTTAAATAATGTGGTCTGAAACAAGTAATAATAATAGCAATAGCATGAACAAAATAATATAAATATTTGGAACTTACATTAACTTCATATCTTTGTGGTGATCCAAAATCTAGATAAATCATTGCCCAAAAGTAATTGTTGATTGTTGTGTGATTTACTTGCAAAATCATCTCTCACTCTCAAAAAGTAGTAGTGTTCTTAGATTGGTGTTGGTGAGTTACTTTTATTGCTAATATTGGAAATACGAGTTTTTTTGCTGTGTAATTCTGCTGTCTACTGCTGCATCATGCCATGGTTTTTATGTAATTTTTGATGTTAGATGTAATGCTTTCATATTATTTATTGATATTTTTCATAGTGAGTGGTTGTTAAGTTCATGTTGTTGTTGTTGGTGGTGGTGCTTGTAGTGTTGGTGCTGCTGCTGCTGTTAGTGTGTTTATTATTTTGTGTTTGTTACTTCCAATGTCATTTCTCTATTTCTTTGTTGCTTTTTAGATTATTGGTGCATTGATTGTGGCTGTGTGGAAGGTGGAAGTGGAAGATAAAGGGTTATGCCAATGCTGGTTGAGATTCAATCCTGATAGAATGATTGAAAATGCAACATGTGTTGGCACATGGGAAGAGGTAAGGGGTGTAGAGAACACCATAGTTAGGGACAGCAATAACAGTCGCATTTACTCAATTCAGATTAAAAGTGTTTGGGTTTGGCTGATATGCCTTGATGTAGATGTAGATGCAGTGCAGGGAGGAGGCTATTGTGCCACCAATTTAGTTGTGAGGATCTGTGATTTGGTTCATGCAGTGTTATTCTGATGGTGATGACAGAGAGGTTCGTTTTATGATGTGTTCGTGTAATTGTGTAAAGCAGCAAGCAGTCTGGGACTGTGATGTGTATCATGTAGATGTGATACACAATGAGAGAGACAGTTAGATTGGCTAGGCAAAATTGTGTCATTAATTCCCAACCCGAGCATATTTGAGATCAAAGTGCTTGTGGGAATTAGTAGAGGAGAATCTTGACTAAAATATGCAACTTCTAGACATATTTTGTCACAAGGTTGTACATTTTACTACACACGTTGTAGAGTTTCACAATGCTTTTATTTGTGATATGGGTAATCAATGGACTTGCATGAGTTTTGTAGTGTCTTATCATTTATCATACCTTTCTTACTCTTCTTTCAAGTGAAAAATGGAAAATGGACCTGCCATGTTAAAATATGATGTGTGTTAATCATTCTACCAAAGACATGAGAATTTTTTCTGTATTGGAAAATTCTAAGTACATCTTATTTCTTTTTACACAAAAATCAAGAACAACAGAAAATTGGGGTTCAATTATATACATTGTATCACTAGAAAAAGGATTCCATTGTGATGATGATAATATGGTGTTGATTCAATATTGTCATTGTGCAAAATAATAGTTACAGAGCATAGACAATGAAATCATTGTGAACTGAACAGAGAGGAGAATATATTATTTATTCATGTAGTAGATTAGAGGCCCGAAGAACAAACAGAACTGCAAATGATAATGATGCTCTAACGGTTAATAATAAACTCGCGACAACTATCATTTTTTATTATGGCATCTTATTACAGAGTACAACAACATCATTGTTTAAGGGGAAAGGTTCTTGATCATAATGTTCTGTATGTAGTCCTCATATTTTATATTTTATTGATTTTTAGGTAGTGAATAAGTGTCAGAAGTATATGACTAAATAATTTACTCCTGTCCAGCCAAATAAAGAGCACTGTTCTCCAAAAGACCATGACGGTTGTGAACCTTGACAATATTTCCATCAGCACTCAACTCTCCTGCCTTCCTCATCTTGACATATTCCTCACGAGGGTACTTCGTAAATCCCCATTTCAAACTCTTCAAAATCTTTTGACGTCCGGCAAACTTGAATTTACCACGACGAATGGCCTCAACAATGTGCGGTTCCGAAGCATCCTTTCCACGAACGGAGAAAAGAATCTGTCCAATATCCACACGGGCGGCAACGCCAATGGGCTTACCATAAGAGTGACGCATACCTGACGAAAGCCTATCGGCTCCGGCACACGAAAGCATCTTGTTGGCACGAATGACGTGGAAGGGGTGCACCCTCACGCGAATGTGGTATCCATCCTTTCCGACAGTGTTGACCAAATGCTTGTTGACGGCAATACGGCAGGCCTCGAGCGCCTCGGAGGAAATTTGCTGCTTTTCGTCACAGACCAAATGGGCTACGAAGGGGAAGAGATCGACGGGTGCTTTTTTGGCGCCCACGTCGTAGATACGGATTTTGGATTCGGGGACACCGCGACAGTACCTAGATTTGATGTAGGGTTTGTTCTTTTGGTAACGGTAACAGCGGAAAGGACGGCGACCCATGGTGACAGATTTTTTCAAGAGGCTGGAGGAGTTTCGACGTGATCGAAATTGTGATGAATATTATTTTTCGAGAGCAAGATAACTTTTGGTGAGACGACAATGATTAATGCACAGTATGCCAATCGCGGCAGAAAGATTTATCAAGAGAGTGCACGACTGCACTGAGGTCACGTTCCATTCCTTCGAATTCCGAAACAACATCCGAGGCCATCCGCTCCGGCCGCCATGGTGCTTACCAAAACAAAACCCAAACGGAGAAGTGTGATCGGTCGTCGGTCTTGCAATCAAGCGCGCGCTAGCTCACAAGTCGTGCTTGCATTGCAGCTCGGTTTTGATTATTAACCACAGCTCATAACCCCATGAATTTCTATTAACGTAGAATGTAGTATGTTTCTACGTGTAGTTCAACTTGTAGTAAGGTGTAACCCCGTAAGGTCATACATGTCTGTATTTTAATTCAAGTTTTGTTGAATAGAAGGCAGTACCGCTTCGTCCGTGTCCGTCCGTCGCTGTCCGGGGTCCACCGTCCACCGCCCACCACCACAGCAACGCGCTATCGTATCATCTATCGTACACAAAACAACACAAGCGAGCGCATTACGCGGAGCCCTTTCCCCATCCATAAAGCTGCAACGATCGACGACGGCCCCAACCAAACTGTATTGTACGATACCCCCACCATCATCGACCTCATAACAACAACGTAGTAACATCATGTCAAAATTCTGGGCCGCCGAATCCGACGATTCGTCGTCGTCGTCCTCGTCCGATGACTCGAGCTCGTCGAGCGATTCGTCCGTCGGAGGTGGCAATGCTGGAAAGGGAGGGGATAACAAGTGGGTGATGGAGAGTGATTCTGGTGAGTTATCGATGGATTGTGTGTTTGTGTGTGACCATTTACTTGCTTTGGGCATACTTGACGTGCGCTTGAAATCCGCCAGTTTGAACGATAATACATGATAGTGATAAAGAGAGCGCCGTGATGATGAACTTCCCATAAACGTTTGCAGAAAAGCTGAATGAGCTGAGCTCATGGAGCACATTAACTTCCTTGGATGTCTGAGCGCTCATCATTATTAATTTCATCAGTATTATTATTATTATTATTGTTTCGACGCATTTATTTTTCATTTCCATGATTGTTGTATTTATTTGTATTTTGTACTTTTTCAATTTTTTTTTTTCTTACCATTATTATTTTTTTATTGAAATTTCAACTGGAATTATGAATAAATAATAATGCACCATGCATTAAAATTTTCAGACTCGGAAGAATCCGTACGAGTCGTCAAATCCGCCAAAACACGCGCCTTCGAAGCCTTTGAAACCTACGTCACCCAACTCCGCAACGCCATGAAAATCCTCGACCACCCCAAACTCAAGGACGAATTCGACTCGCTCACCAAGGCCATGACCAAATCCGCCAAAGTCTTTGAATCCCAGGGAGGAATTCCCAGATTCCTCGTTCGTATTCTATGCGACGTTGAGGACTTTGTGCACAAGTGTCTGGCGGACAAGGCTTCGTTCAAGAAGCTAAAGCCGGCGAGTGGAAGGGCGTTGAATCAGATGAAGCTAAAGGTGAAAAAGTTTAGTGAGCCCTATCGTCCCATTATGGAGGAGTATAGGAAGAATCCACAGGTTAGCGAGAGCGAGGACAGTAGTAGCAGCGAGAGCGAGGACGAGAAGGATAGCGATGATGATAGCAGCAGTTCTTCCAGCTCCAGTGGAAGTAGCAGTTCCAGTAGCTCGGGGGGGGAGAAGAAGAAGGCAGCTCCTAAGAAGAAGAAGAAGAAGGCCGAGAGTGACAGTGATGATAGCGATTCTGATTCGGTAAGTGTTTCTTGTTGTATGCAACTTTTAGATACTGTCATACATTTATATATGTATATATACATCTATATGCATTGGGAGAGGCATTGCATATACTATTCAAAGACACAAACAACAGCCACAGTGATTACCTTTCACCCACTCTTCGGAGTGTGTTGGATTTCCTCGTTTCCGATTCTTTCGGGTAGTACGGTCCACTATGACGCCACTGACAAAGTGGTGTTGGATTTTGTACTACTTGTTAGATGAGACCACATTTTCCTGTTTTGAAAACGGGACATGAGTGACGCTGTTCTTTGGATAGGAATTGTAGATGATGATATCTGCTTATTGTATTATCGTTATCACACTTGCAGTTTTCGCTTGCCTTGCTCACGAATTATTGATTCTCCGTCTCAAAATAATGTTCTCATCTACACCCTACTACACCAGGATGATGATTCTGGATCAGACTCGGACTCTGCCTCTGACTGGGCCTCCTCTTCCAGCTCCTCTGACGATGACAGCGACTCCGACGCTGGAGCCGAACAACAACTCAAAGGCCGTGCCTTCTGGCTCAAAAAGACCACCATCGTCAAAGAAAAGGTTGTCAAGGACAAGGAAGGTCGTGGAGAGGATCGTAAGAAAGCCAAGGAGGAAGCGGCACGTGCCAAGGCCTTGGCAGAGGCAACAACCATTACTTCCACAAAGACGTTTTTGCCCGAGGAGAACTTAACCCCCAGTTTGATTAACAAAAAGACTATGGAGGTGGTTTCCAGTCGTGGACGCAAGGGTACTGACAATCATGTCTTGTTGCGTCAGTTGGAGGCTTTGTCGCGCTTGGCAGTTAGGTTTGGTCCCCGTGTGGAGATTCCTGTATTGATGCATGTGATTACAGCACAGTTTGATTTGCAGAGGAATATTGATGATTTCATGGAGACTCCTTCGTGGAGGTCATGTGCCGGATACTTGAGTAGAATCGGCGCCATTTTGGACAATGACAAGGAGGGATGGAAGATTGGAGTCTTGACTGCTGATGAAGGGGATATTGCTAATGACTTGATGATTAGTGCAGTGGTTGGCAAGACTGGTGGAAAGATGAAGGCTGGTGCTGGAAAGGGTGGCGAAGGTGCCATGTCTGCAATGGCTGCCGAGCAGCAATTGATTAATCCCCACACGGTAAGTTCTTGGCTGAACTCATTCTTTTACCATCTCTTGCCAATGAAAGATGATGTAGCTTAACTATTCCGATGTCCTCTCCTTTTCTCCTCTCCTGCAGGGCGAAGTCGAGACAGAGGATGTCCGCGCTGAGAGACTCCGAATTGAAAAGGAAGAGAAAATGTCCCCTGAGGAACTCAAAACTGTTCGTGTTGCAGGTTCACTATCTCTTTTCCTTTCCCGCCTTGACGAAGAATACAACAAATCACTCCAAAGGATATCCCCTCATTCCATTGACTATGTGATGCGCCTTCGTGATGAATCCAAACTTGTGGAGTTGTTAAGTGTCTTCCAAAGATATTATGAACGCGTGGAGGAGAAATCTGATGCAGCCATGTTGGCAGAATTACGAGTTGAGCATTTGTATTATCGTCACGACTCCATCGCTGTGCAGGTCGACAGAGCAGCCAAGTTTCATAACAAATATGGTGAAACTCATATGCTTCATCCAGCATCTACAGCTTCTTCATCTGATGCCGCAGTAGGCCAGAAAGACTTTTCCACTGTGAATCCCGGTGCCGTGGGCGGCATGCCTTCTACTGACAGCATTGATCCAGAAGAGTTGGATATGGCCAAACAAATATCAGACCTTTGCACCTACATTTATGCTAATGGGTCAGACCGCCAAAAGACTCGTGCTATGCTTTGTCATATTTACCACCATGCTCTTCATGACAGATTCCTTGAAGCACGTGATTTGTTGCTCATGTCCCACCTGCAAGAAACTATCCCAGTAGCTGGAGACATCTCCACCATGATTCTCTTCAACCGTACAATGGTCACTCTTGGACTTGCTGCATTCCGCCTTGGTAAAGTCTGGGATGCCCACCAATGTTTATCTGACATCTGCTCAGGACGATCGCGTGAACTTCTAGCGCAAGGTGTTTCCACTGGAAGATTTAGTGATAAGACTCCTGAACAAGAAAAAGCAGAAAAGAGACGTCAAGTCCCATACCATCAGCACATCAATCTAGACTTGTTGGAGGCGTGTCACCTTATCAGTGCCATGTTGCTAGAAGTTCCTAACATGGCAGCAGCAGGTACTGATGAGTCACGTCGGTCCAAAGTCATCTCGCGTACATTCCGCAAGTTTCATGATATTTATGATCGCCAAGTGTTCACAGGCCCCCCTGAGATGACACGAGACTTTGTTATGACAGCCACCAAGGCTCTAATGAAAGGTGACTGGAAAAAATGCTCTGAATTCCTTTACTCGTTGGAAGTTTGGGATCTTGTTGCTGGTGACGGTGCATCTGAAGAAATCAAAACCATGCTTGGAGAAAAAATCAAGCAGACCGGTCTTAGAACATATTTGTTGGCATTTTCTTCTCAATACGACTCCCTTTCCTTGACTCAGCTATGCGAAATGTTCGAAATGGGCAAGAATGAAGTCCATTCTGTTGTGTCCAAGATGATGATCAATCGTGATTTGATCGCCAGTTGGGATCAACCCACCGAAACTATTGTCATGAGAAAAGTTGAACCAAGTGCACTCCAAGTTCTTGCCTTGCAGTTTGCCGAAAAAGCCTCCACTCTTGTTGATGCCAATGAGCGATTGCTTGATGCCAAGACAGGAAACTATGGTTACAAAGACGGCGACAACTGGAGAGGTGGAGGTGGAAACCAGGACCGTAACTTCCAAGGACGCAACTTCAGTGGAGGCAGGGGTCAGTCAGGTGGTTTCCGTTCCGGAGGTCGTGGTGGACAAGGTGGAGGGCGAGGCGGTGGTGGCGGCAGAGGACGTGGAGGTAGAGGAAGAGGACGTGGTGGAAGTGGGCGCGGAGATTTCCGCCCAAGGTCAAATGATAACAAGGGTAACAGATGGTGAAAATTTCCCTGTTCTCAGACTCACTCTAAAATTACTCTTTTCATTCGTATGAGTGTTGATAAATCTAAAAAATAGAAATAAAATTCAGAAGCGTTCTTTCATCTCAAGGGGTAGAAATGATCACGACAAGAATAGTAACAACATTATTGGTAAGCTGCGGTCCAATTTCCTCCGAACGGAATATATGATCAATGATAACGGAAACAACCCACATCGCAGATCACAGTATGATGATGCATATTACGAAGAGAAAGGCGATGGGAATGTCAGATGCGAATTGAGTGCAATTACAACATTATGTTCGAAGGGCCCATGTAAGATGAAGGTATGCATTGACAAAGTTGATGCGGATGGAAATCCATTGCGACTGTGGCTACTTACAAATAAAAGTGATGATCAGATGGCCACATGCTTCGAAGACAAAGATAAGAAAAACATCGAAAAGCTTGTTTGTCTTGAAAATAAACCCCTAAGTTGGAACGACGAAGTTGGCGCGTATGATGTATTGAATTTCAATGGGAGGGTATCAATGGCATCGGTGAAAAACATTCCGCTCGTAGAGGAAGCCGATCATGACGGGAATGTTATCCTTCAGCTTCAGTTTGGTCGAACGGGAAAAGATGAGTTTTCGTTGGATGTCCAGTGGCCAATGTCACCATTCCAAGCATTTGCGTTGGCCCTCTCTTTGTGTGACTCGGAGCTTGGGTGAGATTAGATGCAAACTGATTATAAAGTACTGTTTCAAGACAAATATAATATTTAGCGTGTAAAATAATACAATACGTGTATATTCGGTTTAACTTTTTACTTTACTTAGGTTTATTAAGGAGATATGCCTCATCCAGAATATTTGCAATATCTCTGGCACTTGGCCTTGCATTTATATCAAATGTGTATGCTTCATTCCTGGCTTTGATGATAGCTTGAATGGCCGGATCACTGCTGTTATCGATCTCTGGTGGAAGAGGGGGTCGTTTTCCACTCAGTAGCATTTTTTCAACTTCATTCTTGTCTTTGTTTTTGTTATATGGGTCTTGCGACTTGGTCAGCAAAGCATTCAGCACATTTCCCAAATGATAAACTTCAGTTCGTTCTGATTTGAATTCGGTTTCACCCATGCACTCCTCTGGTGAGTAACGATTACACTCTTTTCTTCTTTCAAAATAAAATCCACGGCAACACTCGTTTTTCTCAAAATCCCATTTCATGAGCTACAGTTCAAGCCATTAAAACAGAAAAGGGGTGAATGTAGCATGCAAATAGAATAAGACGAGAATGCACTAGTAAATATTGTACTTACCTTCACTAGATTGAAGTCATTAATTTTGATTCTATGATTGTCTGCAAGTAGCAAATTCTTAAGAGAATTGATATCACCATGGACGATTGATGAGGAGTCTTCGTTTCTATTGGCGAGGCCTTTTTCATAACCAATGTCGTGAACATCTGCCAGTCCAAGAGCAATGTCCCTCGCATAAGAAAGAAGAAGTTCGTTGGGTTTGACTTGTTTAAGCTTTGATGTTGTAATACTTCCGTGTTGGACAAACTCATTTATGGATGATGTGCCACAGAAACCATATATGTCTACAATGTTAGGCGACGATGTGAGTCGTTCTGATACCGTTGCGTCCACTCGTTGTCCTTCAAAATTGTGCTCGTTATATTCATGTTTCCGCCGCAACATCTTGAGAACGAATCGTTCTATTCTCTTAAGATGATGAGGGTCATTCTGTCCTTGTGATAAATTATGAAGTGGTGGTAATTCAGACCATAGTAACCATACATCACGCAAAGTGCCTTTGTTAAAGTGGCTGTAATTCCCAGCTGAAAATTTGCTTTGGAAATCATTTTCATGAAATAGATTGCAATTCACAAAATGAAAAGAATGCCAATCATCCTTTGGCACACACGAAGATGGAATGTCCACTTCTTGTGCTGGTCCAATATATGGATGCTTATGCTCACCTAACTCATTGCAAAATTCTGAATGATGATGGTTCGTGTTTGTGTAATTCTTTTCATGGCAATCTACTCCGGATGGCAATAGAAACACGATTCTAGGATGGACGCTGCGTGATGGTATTTTAGCCTTCTTGCTGTTGCCATAAATCAATAAAGAATGAGCTTTATAATTCTGAATGATTGTGATCAAACTTAACATCCCTATGAACATGGCATATGGCATAGTTCCATGTCTTCTAAAATAAGTGTACAATGATGGCATTGTCAATGGAATGCTACGGGTCGTATGATCGATTCGATGGCTGTAATTTGCATGGGATTTAATGGATGTGCTACCAATGGTGACGGGGAATTGTTTTGAAGGACGAGTCGGAACAAGGTACAATAGTGCTTCATGGTCAGTTGAGATTCCAAAATAGCAATATTATCACAATGTAATAAAAAAACTTACGATACTGGTGAATCTGTTGTTTTATGACCCAATAGGATAGATGCTGGCCATGAATAGCAGATCCATTGACATGGCGTTTCTTGTTGGGAAAGGTGGCGCGTTGCGTCATGTCGTGACATGTTGTTTTATTGCGTTGGCTGTGGCTCTCACTCTGGTTGAACATGACAAAAAGGGAGCACAAAATTTTGTTTTCTTCTGAAGCCGGAAAAAATATGATCACAGTGTGTTAGGATAGGTTAGGATTCCCTACAATACGTCAGAAGCGCCTCGAATCCTCCACATTATTTGGGGACGACCAATCAGTCTCGTGTAGTTCTTGGTATCTAATAAGAAGAATCAGAATCGCTGATTCTCAACACTTCTTTTTAATTATGTGTGGTACCAAATATCGCTTACTACAGGGTGCCGCCTGCTCTAGAGAGAGATCTGGTGGTTCTCGTGTTTTAAAGGGTTCTCATCAAGAGAACACATCACATCTACTTGCATGAGCTTGCATGTAGACTCAATAAGTAATAAAACATATTTGCGAACACAATAATGATTGCCAAAAAGAGGGGCCAATTTGTATCAAAGAGCTACATCAACATTCTGCTGTGCTTAACAATATATATGGTTCTTGAAATTGGTATCAAAACACTTGTTGAGTGATTCTTTTACCCTAACATACCTATGACAGCCTATGACGAGGCAGGAACACTTGACCAGAACTGATGGCTTTGTTTTTTGTTTTTGGTCACATTGGATATGCTAAATCTCATGTTGTATGTAGTTTGTAGTACTCTTCGTCATGTTGTCAGTTGAGCATCTGCTTTTCATAACATTCATAATTCCTTTTTGTTTTTACTTAAGAGTGCAAAAGAGTCTCAAACCAAGAGATACTGATGAAATAATGAAATGCAGAAAATATTCTACTATTGCATGTTGATGTTTTAAAATCCATTTTGTTTCGGCTATTAGTTTTTTCTTGATCATCTGAAAGCCGCCACGAAAGCAAGGAAGCCAAAATTGTTCAATAATACCACGAGGAACCGATCCTACCTCCTTGTTAGGGGGCGCCAGTGGCTTTCCTTACCCGGTAAATGGATCTAAATGGATCCGCAAATAGATGTATTTTAAATACAGCCTGTATATGAACATTTGATGCAGACATATTCGAGAAGGCCTGGTTTCT
>JALLAR010000590.1:0-14229 GCA_036939335.1 Conticribra guillardii
ATAGAGTACCTCGACGATACAGTATATCGTACCCTACCCGTACCGTGTCTTCCAGTTGTGTCAAGTGTCAAGTTTCACAAGTAGTGTCAAACGTCAAAATAATGATGGCCGATGGCCGCACGCATAGCCGCAGAAAAAATATCGTAAAAGGAAATCCATTCATCACAACAACATCTTAATAGTCTCCGTCGTCTCCTCACATCCTCAGCGTCGCGGTAGTACCTATCATTTCTTTCGTGGCGGAGAGGTCGACAACAACGACAAAGCATTAGCCAAGACCCATCATTGAACAACCAGTCCACCAAGAAAACAACCCCCTTCATTCTCCCTAGAACCATGGCCACCCGCGTAACATCCCTGCTACCACTAATCATGGCAACATTCACACTCACATCATTAAAATTCCGTCCATTGGCCGTAGCTTTCCAATTTCCCTCAGTATCACGCGCCCCTTCCTCTGCCATTCATTTTCAAAAACAGTGGCATTCCTTCTCCACCATCCAACCTCACACAGCCGGACCTTCCGCAGCATTTGGTCGATCCACGTTCCGTCACGTACGAGGTGATTTTGAATCATGGCGCATGACTTCCAATTCCGACGAGACTTCTCCCGCCGATACTACCGCCGAGGAAGACATTGATTTCACCCCCTACCTAAATAAGAATAATTTAGACGATCAAGTTTTTTCTGCCATTTCTGCTGATGGTGGCCTCAAAGTCACCGTTTGCACCATGCGCAACGTACTAAACGAGATGTGTATTCAACATTCAATGAATCCCGTCCCTGCCGATGCTCTTGGCCGTTCCACGATTTGTGCATTGTTGGCTTCGAATGGAATGCAGGATGAGCAAATTTTTCAGTTGACTTTGAAGGGTGATGGTCCTTTGAGGAGTTGCGTGTCGATTGTGACGGGGACTGGTCAGGCACGTGGATTTGTGGGAAATCCGAGTTTGGGTGGGGATTTTACGTTGAAGGAAGCGGTGGGTAAAGGGACGGTGCAGGTGGTGAAGAATCACCCGGAATGGCCTAGACCTTATAATGGGATTACGGCGATTAGGCATGGGGATGTGGACAGGGATGTTGGTGAGTTCATTTCTTTTGTTTTTATTGTTGACATTTTTGATTAGTTTGTTGTTCGTTTAGTTTGGTGTCGTTGTCAGTTAGTCTTTTGGGTCATGTAATTCATTTGGATGATATTCTAAACATATCCTTGTCTCATTTTATATTATCTTGATCGCTGTAATCGCTGAAACAAAAACAAAAACAACAAACTATGAACAAAACCAACCACCATATTTACAAACACACAGGAATCTACCTCGCCGAATCCGAACAGAGATCCTGCGCCCTCGCCGCTGGAACTGCCTTCAAAGGCATCCTCTGCACCGCCGCCGGAGGTTACCTCGTCGAACGTCTCCCCGATTGCACCCCCGAAACAATGTCCCACATGGAAAGCAACCTCGCCAAACTCGTCGCTCTCGATGGAGGCGATGCCCTCCCCACCAACCTTTTATTGGAAGGTAAAACTCCCTTGGACATTGCACGCATATTATTGGATGGGTTGGGTTTGAAACCATTAATGTCGATAGAGCCAACACCGTTTTGTGAATGCAGCGAGGAGAAATTATTGAGGAGCTTAAGATTGTTGCCACGGGAGGAGGTGGATACGATTTTGAAGGAAGAGGGTAAAGTTGAGGCGAGGTGCCAGTTTTGCGGAAAGGTTTACAGGATGGGACCGGAGGAAGTGTTAAAGAGATTTCAGGAGGCGAAGGGGGATCCTGCGAAGGATGAGGATTTCCAGGGTTGAGAGGATTTTTCTTAAGTTTTGGTAGAGTGTTGATGGATATACAAGCTCATGGCTATGTTGGAAATTGAGTGAAGTTACTGGTATTAGGTAGATGATAGACATAGTGGAATATGATAGAAAAGGGAGTGTGGCATTCAAAGATATCATGCTAGAGCATGGGCGAGTTTGGCATGCATTGAGTTAGCTAACTAGGACATCACAAAGTAAAATTAAGACATTTTCAGGCTAGATAGGAACAATATATTGCACGAAGGATAGGATTGCACATATAAAGTTAGGAGCACTACATAGATACTACTATTAATAGTTATTATCTCACTTGAAAATCTCAAATTTTGTTTGAAAGGCATTCATGTCAGATTCAAAATGCTCTTTTTGTGAGTGTGTTTCTGTTTGTAATAAGGATCACCATTCTACTTTGTTGTATTGTTTGCTTTTACCAAGCTTGGTTTTTTACATATTAATTGCGAACTACTCATAACTCATTATTTTTTTTGCAAGCTAATCAATATTATTTTATCACGCAATGCATCTTCTAAAAAAATAATTATTGGATAGACGTCATTGGCGCGCCAAAAGCCACGGTAAAGGTAGGAGTTATCTATTTCATATTTTTAAAAGATTTTATTTTAAACGCACGTGACTAGGCAAAACAAACAAGATTGTAAATTAATAGAATTTATTTTTAATAAGTGGTATCTAACTATTATATTTTATATATAAATTCAGCAGTGACTACTTTACAGTTCACACAACACACAACACACAACGACATAATCTCAAAATTCACCCTAAACAAACCATGGCCGACCTAAACAACCTCCTCGATGATATTGAAACCAACGAAGACGACGACCAACAGCTGCCACATGACGAAGATGACGAAGGTGGTGATGAGGTTGATCTGGACGATGGCGAAGGCGAAGGGCAAATAACTGCACCACGAGCGGGCATCCCAGCAGTACTGGCAGCGGCGGCACAACAACGGCGACGTCAATTAGACCAACAGCAAGACGACGTTCGCGGCCTTGGTGCCGGTCGAGAAGAACGAGATTATCAAGCTGCATCTGGCAAAGATTTTGGTGACGACGATTTCGGGGACGATGTCGATGGTTATGGGGGAAGTGGCGAAGGAGGAGAGGGCCGCATCCCCGACCAAGATTATGAACAGCTCAAACATCTCTGGACATTGGAATTAGCCTCTCCAGAACTCATGCCTCAGGATTCAGAAACGGTGGCACTTCACGTGGAAGTGCTGGCGGGACAAGAGGAAAGTGTCGAGGATTTGTTGAAGCAGTCAAAAGTCAACCAGCAACAACAACCTGGTGGTGGCGGTGGGGCAGGTGGAGCTACAGGGGAATTGGCATCGCTCATGGCACAAATTCTAAAAATGGACTTGGATCGCACACGTTTCATGTTGGTGGATTTGGCGAGATCGAGGATGGCAAAGATTGAGAATCATGCGTTGTTTAATAGGACGTTGGTGGATAGAATGACTGAGGAGGAGGTAAGATTTTGTTGAGGTTTTTATTTATTCAAATATTTGTTTGGATTTGCATTTTGATGATTTTAATTAGGAAGCCAGCGTGGTCTTTTTTTATAACCGGAAATTGTTGAAAATGCCAAATCTCGCTTTCATTAATAATTGAAATTATTGTCTCTTACAAAAATATTTTCATCCGTCCTCACCATCAAAAACACTCGATCTGATCCACCTACCTTTTCACCCTCACACATATCCAAATTATATTCAGATATCCTACCTGGCTCAATATGGAGAACTCCTCGACAAACACTATTGCCGCACAGTCCTCGATCATCTCCCAAAAGAAGCATGGAAGAAACTTGATGAGCCCGAAATGATTGACACGCCAAATTTGGAAGAGTTTGTGTTTTGTAGAGTTTTGGAGACAGTTCAGATTGATGTTAGTGGGGAAAATAACGGGACAGATATTGCTGAGTTACTCGGGGAGGAGGATGAGGATTATGGGGATACGATTCAAGAGCATCATGCGGGGGCGTGTTTGATTGTCATGTACAAGACAATCAGGGATTTGGTGTTGGAAGGAAAGATTGAGTTGTTGTGCTAGAGTTTGATGTTGGTTGATGTTTGTTATCTGCCATTCACTGAAATTAACACTCACAAGTAGAGTCTTAATGATTTGGCAGAGCTCTTGACCACAACAACTGCTGCTGCTTGATGCAAGCAGCGGGCGATATATTGTTTTTTCATGATGTTTTGTGTAATTAATATCAACATGAACAGTAATAATGCATATTTTTCACAGTTTAATGATTACGTCTCTGTTTATTATCGCAACTCGATTTTTAGCCCTAGCAAGCGAGAACATGATAATAATATCTTCATCTAGTTTGCATCACATTGAAGTTTCTTTGTCTTTTCAAACTGTATTTCAACCATGAAACCACTTGGTCAATGTGTTAACTTGCTCACGATGAATGCCGGCACCCCCACCTTACCAAGTCACAGAGTCACAAGATTGATTTTTTAATAAAGTTCCCTGAGCCCTGAGTAAGTAATCCCACATTCTTAGATAAACAGAATAGATGCCATGACATTTCTCCTACGAGGCATCCTTTCTGATTTGAATGCAGCCTTCACACCAAGATTGTTTCAGCCATACCTCACATTTTTGATCAGTCCCTCTCGACATCGACATCAATAATTGTATTTTGTCTCTTTGCCCTCTTCACTGGATCATCTTTCTTCGGATCAGAACTACTGGCACGACCAAAATCAGAAGTAAAATCTGACATTCCATTACCCCCATTACCAAACAATTGATCAAATAAACTGGCGCCATTTCCACCCATCATATCATCATTCATCATATCACGCGGATTATTACACAATTCAAGTCCATCCCCACTTTCATTCACCCTGCTCAATGCTCCACAATTCAAACACATGGTAGGATCCCTCTCGTCATTTTTGATTGCTCGAACAGGCAAGACACCGCAACTTGGGCAAGGCGCCTCCACCGTGTAAAATGTAGTCCAAAGTTGAAATCCTACGAATAAAACAAAGGGAGTTAATAGCGCTAGGACGAAGAAGGAGTTGAAAATGGCAAAAAAGATGGAGCCAAGGGGAGAAGCGAAGAAGAGGGCTACGAGTAATCCGGTGCCAATGGCGGGGAGGAGGGATTCGAGTTCCTCTAGGGGGCTTTTGGGAGAGGGTGGTAGGTTGAATCCCATGCCGAGAGACGTTGTAGTAGTTGCAGTTGTTTGGATGGGGGATGTCGGTGGGAACGAAGGTGTCACGAATGGACGAGTGGTAATTTGTGCTTTTGAGAGTTTGCCGATGGTGTGACTGGGCGTCGAAACAAAGGCAGTTCTGCCTTGTAAGGCGGCGGAGAGGGGCGTCATCGCCGTTATTGCGAGGAGGGAGAGTTTGTTGGCTGCTTTCATGGTTGTGTTGTACCTATATTATGTAACTCTTATTGTATCAGTTTTTAGTTCAGTTTTATGAGCTTCGTGTCACGTGAGTTTTAAAGAGGTTATAAGAGAACTTCAAGCTCAACGATTCCTTTAAGGTTGTTTGCGTAGGAATACGTAGGGATCATATGACGAAGAAGATCCAATTTTATTGCTCTTCCAACTTCCAAAGCCTTTATTTTGGGGGACGTCGTCAGCGGCACGGGACATGGGCGTCAGAAAATAACAAAATTCATGATTTATTTATTCTGTTCTCGCATCATCTTTGAGCATTGTCAATGCACGACACAACGACGCCGACATTCCTTCATGCACCCAACTCAACAAATCGCACAAACAACTCTCCCGGCCACATAGGTACTCCTATCTCTCATGACCTCGCTATGCGTCACTTTATTTGATCTCTACTGGCCTAAGCCATCAAACAAATAATACCACGAATAAAATTGCAACTTTGTGAATCAATGCAGACTCTGACAAAAAATATATCTTCGGCTGGTCAGGCGACTATATTGACATTTAGAAATTCTACGCTATTACCATTTCCATCTGCAATTCAATGCAATTTTTTTACTTCCACAACAAATCACAAATCTTGTGACAATTGTTCTACAGATGCCGAGAGAAGCCAAACACCGAATCATGCAAAATATAAACAACCATCATTTGGAGTAGTCGCAGCCTTGACCAAGAATGGCATTATTGGAATCAACAACACACTTCCCTGGAAGCACAACCCCATCCCTCAAGACCGAACACATTTTTTGAATTTAACACGAAACAAAATCTTAGTGGTGGGCCGTAAAACATTTGCAGAGGAAGATCCCACAGGAGGGCATATTGATCATGTGCGATGTTGCATTGTAGTTTCGAGGACGATGGCTGCTCCGAATTTGTTTCTTGATGGATGGGATGGAACAAGATCAACGAATGGACCGGAGTTGAAAATAGCCCGTTCTTTTGAGGAAGCATTACATTTGGCGTATTCTTTGACAAACACTAAACCGGAGTCAGATGATGTAGCAAAAATAACAAATCGAGATCAAAATGAAACACATGGCGATGAGATAGATACACAGCAAATTGACTGTTGGATAGCAGGAGGCGAAGGCATTTACAAAGAGGCATTGATACATCCCTGTGCAAGTGAGGTGCATTTGACTCATGTTGACATGACCATAGATATTGATGAATACAATACGAAGAAAGACAAAGATTGCGGTCATCACATTGCACACTTTCCATTGGAAGATCTCAAGAGAAATGGATTTAACGAAATCTCAAGATCAGTGGATGGAGTTTGCACATTTTGCATGTACAGGAAACACAACAAGGACGGTTTCACTGACGCATGACTATTGCAAAAATAAGCACGACACCCAAAGATGAAAATCCGCAAATATCAAAGTATTATGCACGAAGTAGTTTGTCACATCATGTGTGACATTGATGTGCTCACCCTATAACCCAAACGCATGCAACGCCATCATCAATGTATTTTTCATAAAATCAGATAAACCATTGACACAGTTGGCATCGCCTACCTAGTTCATACTGTCACTCCTCAACTTTGACTACTGCTGAGTTTTCAAATGCAAAAGTACGGATTTTGCCAATGAATTTGACTAAATATTGAGCATTATCAGTAGCATGTTTATTACTGCAATGAACGGCTGCAATACCAGCTATAAGTAAAGCGAACACAAGAAGTAACAGAGATTTGTATCCTGTTTTTATCGATTTGAACGGGAGCTGATTATCTATCAATCGCGTAGATAGATATTAATGCACCATGAATGACAACAAAAATAAACTGTATTTAGCATGCCTCTTTTGGAACATCTTATTCATAGTTTTTTCATACTTGGTTGAGCCGATATCAAACATGCCAGCAACAAGATATTTCAAGGATATCCATCTTTCTGATCAAACCAATAACTTCGGAATAAACATAATCATGCTGACAATTTCTGCCCAATCAAAACGCGTGGATATAGGGATAGAAAGTTAGCGAAAGAGTAATGCATGCAAGTTTCTCACTCATTTCAAGTGGTACTGCTTACATAGACCATCACGGGTGAATTATTCTCTTGTTACCTTTTCTCATCCGACCTAAAATTGATTTTTCGTTAAAACATTAAGCTCATGCTCATTGGGATTTTTGCGAGTAGAAACTATGAGCCGTTCCTTCTTTCTATTTATGGTACATATGACTTGCACCCAAAGACTTGATTCTTTCCCAATAACATTGAACTTGCTCCCAAAGATGAGTATTATAAAATACGCACTAGTGAAAGCCGCAAAAATCTAATGCTGCGATGGATTTTAGTATGAATTATTGAACCATGCCATGATTGGGATATGCGAGTGCAAATTTTTCAGCTCCACGCAAAATTCAAACGGAACAAATTTTGAATCCTTTTTTGTGAAGAAGTGTTGGACCAAATGTTGGTCTTACTGCATATCGAATGCTCATTTTTTTCGATCTGTCGACCGAACAATTAAGTTCTACCACACAGAGAGAAATTTAGTGCTTGTTTGCAAATCAAATTTAATGACGATGAGGAACATCTCGCTTCCAGGAATCGTCATCACCAGTCTGGTGTCTTTCACCACATCTTTCACTCCAAAATTCTTATTTGAGACCAAAATTCCGAGAAAGACGAGTTCTCTGCTGTCGGCCGAAAAGAATTCTGGTGACGATCCAATTGACTTCACCTCACTTTACAATCTAAATGAAAAAGTTAGCCAGGAAGAGGCTATGAAATCTGGAATTGGACTGACGAAAGCAATTCGACAGATAACTGTTGATTATGGCGAGGAAATTCGCAGCATTGGAAATGAAATAGAGGGCAGCTTCAAAGCAAAAGGACATACTCGAAGCTTGCTTTTACTGTGTTTACTGTACATGGGAAACGGGAACATTGAAAACAGAGGTAAATGGCAGAGATGATGATTTAGTTCTTGGCATCGACATGGGTGACTTTGATCTCGAATTAATGGATCTGTGTCTTGCAAATTATGGGATGAAATGTAATATTGCTGAGATGAAAAATTACCGCAATGACGGATATTGGAACGTGGAGTGCGCTCTACATGAGGCCGAAGATAAGCAAAATGATAGCAGCTGACTCCATACGTAGTTGTGTGTTCTCTCGATGCTACGTTGCATCAAATTCCAATAGCAGCCACGTAAAATGAATCACGCAAGCCTTTTACAAATAATAAACAATTGACACAATTTTAGCAGTAACCCATGTTTTGATTCTACACATTTCAGCAGAATAGAGGCAGTGAGCTAGATCTTGGGTGGTTAGCGCGAAATGATTTTGAGGATTTTTTAATGAAAGGGTTTTTCGATCAGCAATCGGCGTTGTTTACCAGCGAAGAGCAACCAAGAATACAAATGGCGGAAAGCAAATCACATGCAATTATCTATAATTACAACCTTCGCATGAAATAAGAATGTCCATATACGCCACTACTTCAGATTCCTACTGGAAAAAGTCCCACAAGAAGAATGATTCAAAGTCTCCATTTCTTATTGCCAGTGTTGTAATCTTCGCTTTAGTTGCTTTCTCGTGTTCCATTCTTCACATCCAAAACAGACGCAGTCCTACCACTAAAATTCTTACCCAGCGACGATCTCTCCACGAAGCAACTGAAATTCATTGGAGAGAATGCGAATCTCGAGTAAATTCTCGTCAACAGTGCACTTCGATTTGTCAACCAGAGAGAAATTCCATTCAACGAAAAACTATGCTTCAGGCATGTCTTCACGGGTGTCAAACAGCCCATGAAGCATCCACAGCATTGGGTTGTCGCGGTCAGGACACATCAACACCATCATCATCATCATCAAAGAAGGAACTATCTGAAGAGGATGTGTTTCAGGAAATAGGAGTGTTGGCATTTGATCATTGTTCCAAGTTTCAAGGAGTCGACCCCAAGCCGAATGTATTTGCTACTTGTCGAAAGTATCATAGAGCGGGAGCGAAGCAGGGATTTCGATTGGGCATGTCTGCGATGAATGATGTGTTGGATGAAGAATGGGCAGGAATTAGGGCAGAGCAATAGCGTGGTTATATGCAGCATGATTGTGTACTGTACTATACTTTGCGAACGGAAGAATCAGTTCGCCATTTGTCGACATACGTTGGATCTGAGATAGGATCAAATTTGTTTGTTTGCACCTAACTACGAATGGAAAGTGACAAGGGATGAAATTGAAGTGAAATTTGGCCAAGAAATGAACATTTCATGCTGCATACACCAAGCATCTTTCACATGTTTCATTGCCCTGTTTCAAATCCGATTAACAATATGCCTCAAAATACCATGAAATGAAAAGTCAACATAAATGTGCCTTTAATCAGCCCTGTGAATGACGCGACAGAACACTTCGAGCTTGTAATAATATTGAAAATATCAGCTAAGCAGTAATGCCATTACTACTTTCACTATGAGTCAAATACCTTATCAATCAAACCCACAGCAACTGTATCCCCACCTCGTCGCAATACAAACCTCCCCAAAGATCGACAATCATTATAAGCCTCCAAAACCAGCCTCTCATTCACAGTAATCTCAACCACTGCATTTGCTCCTCCCGACAACACCCGAGGATTTTGTCGCGTATGCCCCGATGTTCGATTGGTAGATTCCACCAACTTGGTCAACACTGCCGGTACATCAATGCTGTGCATGTGAAACAATACCTGCGATCCCCGAATGATTGGCACGGCCAATCGTTCCATCACTGCCAATTTTGCTAGGAATTTACGCTTTACGAGCGGACGCAAGGATGGATGTGGATGACAAATGACACATCCCGGGCTTAGTCGTACTGCGTCAATGCCGGAGAGGGTAATTTCGGCGGTATCACCTGCCAAGGCACAATTTTGCAAATCTGGAAAATCTTCCACATCCAAAGCCGCAGCAGCAGTAGTTGTTGCATTGGATGATGATGATGTACTAGTAGCAGTAGCAGTCGGTGCCGCCACAAATGAATACGGAGAAGCATCCTCCCTCGCCGCCTTACCCCTCTCCACACGCACCACAGTCGCTTCATCTCCCACGGGCAACACCGCCACCGTATCACTGGCACGAATAAACCCCTGTACCACCCTTCCTCTCACCGACACATTCTTTCCCTCCGGCGATACATCCGTCACAATCAACCGCATTGGTTTTTCAAATTCACGTTTCGGTGGATTAAAACTATCCAATGCCTCAATCAACGTAGGACCCTTATACCATGTCTTTAATGCCTTCCACCCCTCCACATCCTCCTCCTTGCTACTACTACTGCTGCTGCTGCCATTGTTGTTGTTTGACGACACATTCACACCCGTAAGTCCACTCACTGGAACAAACCGTATTTGTTTCGGTTTGTAATTATTCGCCAATAAAAAAGGCAACACCCTCGATTTGATATGTTCAAACCTACCCTCACTCCACGGTGGATCCGATGCATCCAATTTGTTAATCGCCACCACCAATTGATTCACGCCCAACCCTCGCGATAACACAATGTGTTCCCTCGTCTGTCCTCCCAATCTCCCTCCCGACGACGATCCACCATACGAATGATGACGATTGTTACCGCCACCGTGATTATTCTCATCATCGCCATCCTCCAAACTCGCAAACCCCGCCTCAAACTCCCCCGTAGTCGCCGCCACCACCAACAACCCGCAATCCGCCCCCGCCGCCCCCGAAATCATATTCGGTATAAAATCCCGATGTCCCGGAGCATCCAACAACGTCAAATCGTACCTCTCCAACCTCGCAAACTTTGTTCCCACGTCGATGGTAACGCCGCGTTCGCGTTCCGAGTCATCCTCGTCGGTGAACCATGCGAGCGCGAAGGAGGATTTACCGATTTGGGTGGATGCTTTTTGGTATTTGGCGAGGAGGCGGGAGGAGACGTGGTTTAGTTGGAGGAGGAGGCGGCCGGTGAGGGTGGATTTTCCGGTGTCGACGTGGCCGAGGATGACGAGGGAGAGGTGGGGGCGGATTTTGGCGGTGGCGGTGGTTAGGGTTTGGAGAATGTTGGGCGGTATTTTGGGTATTTCTGCGGCAGTGGAATTATTATTGCTGTTTGGATTGGTGGAATTAATATCGTGGTTGGCGTGACTGTTGGATTCGACATTCAGCCCTGGAACAGACTTTTTGTTTCCCACAACAGAAAGACCCCCTGCCACAGCACTACTACTGATGGCCACACTTTTAGACGATGATCCCTTCTTAGTACTATTCGTTTGATCCACCGCAGCCACTGTTGCCTTCTTCTTTTTTTGCAACTGCTGCTGCTCCTTTTGCAACTGCTGCTGCTTCAATTGATTAGCCTTGATCTTTTTAGCCGCCGCCTCTTTTTGTTTCTTTTCTTTTTCGAGCCGTTGTTGTTCGAGGTAGTAGTCGTCGTCATCTTCGTCGTAGTCGTCGTAGTAGTCGTCTTCGTCGAGGTTGCGAATGGTGCGGTGTCTTGACATGATGGATTTTTATGTAGGCAGGATGTCAAGGATGGAGGTGATGGCGGGATTCAGCGGTCGGCGTCTTGCTGATTGTGCTGCTGCGCCTATCTAGAGAACAGCCAAGGTACAAATTGAATAGTGCAGGGAAGCTACCACGCCACGTTTAAATGAGATGGTTGGTAGGGTCCAGGGCAAGGACTATATTGGAGGCGTTGGTGTGTTGTTTATGAGATGATGATTATGGATATTATGGTGTCCAACATTAATTGGCTGTTTCATGAGATGGGTGTCAGACTGTGTCATGTGTCATGTTCAGCTGTACACCTGCGTGTACCTATGTCAGCGGTTCGCGTTTTTTGTCATCGGTCATGGGTCATGGGTCATGGGAATAAACTCGTTGGGACAACTGGGATACATCATAAATGGGACCAAATCAATTTGTTCGATTCACCCAGCCAATGCACAATGCAAGCAAGCAATGCAGCATCCATTTCAAAAAAAAACACCTCCCTAAAAATGTACTATCACTAGATATCTCTCTTTGGAGACGAATATACTTTGTTTCATTTGCTAGATAGTACAGTTGTAATTATTTGATTCAATTGTGTGTTCAGGTACTACTAATACTACTATGAAAGAAGATTAGCAATACTTTCCCAAGAACTCAAAGTTCCATTGACTAAAAAATTTCATGTTGCGTTTACATCTATGATATCATTCGAATTGAATAAGCGCCACCCAACAGACTATACAATTTAACAAGATGTTTAACATACTCAATTATTTTTTTGCTTTTGGTTACTATTCTTGCATTGAAGTAAATTCAATTCAGTCTTGGTTTACAGCTCTTTTACCCCAAATTCAATTCGTCTTCCTCTCGTCCCTTTATACATTTTTATTCCCCTCACAGCCACCAAATTCTTTCCACCAAACACAAACCAGAGAGATCAATGTATTGGATATCTCCAGTGTTTAATTCCAACTAGACTCGCCATCATCACCTTCTCCATCCTCCGTTCCCACAGACGATAGAATATTTCCCTCTGGACTCTGATACAACACCTTCTCCAATTCAAAAACCTCCTTCTTGACACGCAGCACCAAATCCTCCTCCTCATCACTAGTATCAACAACCACTCCCTCCACAACTTCCTCCATCTTCTCCTCCTGCCTATTCTTCATAAACTCCTCAATATTCCTCTCACCACCATCAAAATCAAACCCTCCAATATAATTGCTCCATCCCAAATTATCCGCAATTAAATGCTTACTCTCACATCCCTTGCACATGGCAATCACCACGCCTTTTCTGTATGCCATGCGGGTGACACTGTGAGAATTGCGATGGGAGCATATTTTGCATGTGTATTGGAGTTGGAATTTGGGGGAGACAACTCCAAATTGATGGCGTTGGGAGACGGAAATGTCGGATTTAATGTTGAGTGCTCCTTGTTCTTCGGGGGGGCGGTCCCAGAAGGAGGATGCACCGATGGGGGGTAAGGCGATGATTTCATTGGGGGTTTCGTCGTTGTCTTCTTTGGATTGGTCAGAGTTGTTGTTGTTGTTGTTGTTGTTCGTGGCGGCGGCGAGGAAGGTGGCACTTTTTGATGTGGCTAGGAAGTTTCCATGATGGAGGTAAAGATTCAAATTTGGCGAAATGAAGGCATCGGAGGTATTGAACGTCGCGCCTGCGACCAATGCCAAAAGAAGTGCCGAGCGGGAAGATCGATTGATGGGCGGCATGGTGACTATATGGGATGCTTTATTCCACGCGATGACTCTTCTAATCAATTTAGTACTCGTTATGGCATGTAGGAAGGCAGTCGGCTCTCGGTATTCTGGGCAGAAGAGGGCAAGAATAGGCAAGAATTATGATGAGACGGCGGCATCCATCGGCAACGCTTTCGCCATTACTCTACAATATTACTATTCAAGGAACAAATCCCCGAAACATTGACGTCAAAAAAGAAATTCCAGACTTCAAAAATTCTGATGGATCATATTTAATTCCTATGTATTATATCTTTTTTGTACTTGTGTTAAGATTGGTATAGATTGGTATATTCATCACATACGTCATGACTCAAATACATTTTTTGCATACATAATTGTTAGCGTGGGATTTAATAGACTCCTGAAACGAATACTTCATGCATAGGACTCAGTACACATTATTCAAGCAAGACGAGCGACGCACGTTTAAATTTTTTTGAGAACCCTCAATTCGTTCGCGATTGGCTGGGCAATTCGCATCCCGCCCGCCCGGCCGTTGTACCTACATTCTTATTATTTTTCAAACGTGCAACCGAAATTCAATTCTCTACTCCTATTAATTATTTTTTTCCATTCCAGATATCTCTCTCTCTCTAGAGAGGTCGTCAAAGAATTATTATCTATCTACAAGTGTCGAATTACTTGTGGGGGTTATAAAAACCAAACGGGATCACTTTTTAAACCCCATATCTCGGCTTCTACCACTGCGTTTACCT
>JALLAR010000591.1:0-17592 GCA_036939335.1 Conticribra guillardii
GTACGAGCTCCAAATGAGATAAATATGACGGATAAATTCAAATCCGAAATCTTCCTGTCAAGAGGGGTGCCCATGTACTAGACAAAAACAGGAATAAACCAAAAATGGAATTAGTAGTTAGCACACCATTGATTGACAATAATATTATTATGATGAATCGTCTTTTTTTGGTAGTAATAAAAGAAAAAAATAATCTTCTCGCTCTAATCATAGTATGGTAGTACCAACCATAGTATTGTACGTAGTATCTAATACACTTGTTTTTTTATCAGAAAAGCGAGCGATTTCATCCAATGAGCGAGCTTGAACTGCGAAGCCTGACAAAATAAATTAATACTCATATAGGTATTATTACGTAATCATAAATATATAATACCTTTGATTTGAAACAAATAAATTTTCACTCCGACGAGCAGGGCTTACCGACCACACAATTTGCATTTGCATTACAAAAGCATGAGTCGGTCACCAGATCGATCTTTTACATTTACAATGCACCACAGACCTCCGAAAATCACGAATGCCACCAACACCTACGATACATTGTATGACAGTAATTGAAAGAGCCAAATAACAAGTCACATCCTGTTGTCATAAAACGCGCGAGCCGCCAGCCTAACGAATCGGATCACTAAATAAATACCAACATGAGTAATTACGGCTCCACCGAAGGCCACAATATTCCACCCGACAATCTCGAGGTATACTCCCCTACCTCGCGTAAAAGCAAGACGAGAGATCTCCTAGCCCGTCCTTGGATTCGTGTGGCCATTTTATTGTCAATCATTGCCTTCCTAACAGTGTTTGTCAAAAAGGAGGGTCATCCATCCACATCTTCATCGCCGTCCACTAAAACTGCAACCTCCAAAAATCTCCACGATGAAAACGAAGAATTATTCTACGACGAGCAACTAGTGAATCATTTCCCTTCTGAGGACACTGCCGACGAGGATGCCGCGACGTGGTCCAACAGATATTATAAAAGCATCAATTACTTTGAAGGCCCTGGCCATCCCATATTTTTGGTGGTTGGCGGAGAAGGAGCGTTGGACTCTGGAATGCTGTATCCATTTGTGACAAAACATTTAGCTCCTAGGTTTGGAGCGGCGGTGGTTCAGATCGAGCACCGTTTTTATGGTAAGGAATCTTGCATCGTATATATTTTTAAATGTTCTATACTGTCATTTTTTGTCATTTTGTGTTTAGTTCATATTTTGCAAACGCTTCGTGTTCCTTTCTATTGACATCTCTTTCGACTCTAATTGGTTTCAGGACCTTACCAGCCAATTGTTGGACGGGAAGCCACCGTTGACGAATTGCTAGAACTATTGACTCCCCAACAAGCAATGGCAGACATGATTCGTTTAACCAAACATTTCAAAGAAGAATTGAATTGTTCCCAATATGATCGTTCTTCCGAACATTATTGCCCCGTGGTCACTGTTGGTGGATCGTATCCGGGATTTTTGAGTGCCATGTTCCGTTTAGTCTATCCCGATTTTCTCGACATGTCTTATGCGAGTTCGGCTCCGCTCAAACTGTATGATCAATCAGCAGATCAAAATGCGTATTATGACATTGTTACCAAGGCCGCAGATAGGCTATCACCCGGGTGTTCCAACGCTGTGCGTTCATCCTTGGTGGCTGCATCAAAGAAAATTTTGAAGGCAACTTCTATTGCAGATGCTGTGCAAAGCATGAACATGTGTATTGCCACCGTTCCCGAATATATCGACAGTTTAGAAATCTTAAAAGAAGACGTCATGATGGCAATTGGATTTACTTTTGCTGATTACGATATGGATGCGTATCCCCCAAGCAAGGACCTAGGAATGTACAAGGCATGTCAGGTGTTTCAAAACGATAAGTTGAAACCATTGAAAAAGGTTGCAAACTTTTTCCAGTTGCTTAGCGAGGATGAAGAGGAGCTGGCTGAGTTTCCTGCCATGGCCAATGACGATGACGCGACACGTGATTGTTTTGATCTTTCAAACTTTCTCCCGGATGGAGAAAACGCCAGGATTGCCACATCTGATTGGTCTGGATCTGGTGGAGGAAATGATGGAAAATCGTGGGGTGAGTGACATTGTCTGTAACGATACAAGAAACGAACTTTTGGGATCTATCTGCCGTTTTATATTATTTTTCTGTTGCTTACTTCAACTTTGTTTCTATTCTCTAGACTTCCAACTTTGCACACTAGTTATTGACCCAATTGGATTTTCTTCTCAATCCATGTTCCCTACACGAGTTTGGACATACAAAGCACTCACTGAATATTGCCAAAGTAGGTATGGCGAGAAAGTTACACCACGACCATACGCACTTGCAGAGGATATGGGATTTGATGACTTGATTGGAAATGGTGCCTCCCGTATACTGTTTACCAATGGTATGCAGGATATGTGGTCTGGAGGGTGAGTTTTATTTTGAATCCCATTGCACATGCCTTGAACAATGGAGGAAACGAATTTACGATGCATATCGTGTACCTGACTTCCATTGCTTGATTCAACTTTTTTCTCTAGCTCGTATTTGGAAGATTTGTCTGATTCAATTTTGGCCTTGAATTTTGAGAATGGAGCTCACCACAGCGATTTGTCGCACGTGGGACCTAGTGATAACGATACAGAAGATATTCGTTTGGGATTTATTCAGATTACCAATATATTGGCGAAGTGGTTGGATGAGGTGAAGGCGGAGAGCGAGAAGAAACGTCCGAAGACGTTCGACAACAAACAATGAATGATTTAAGTCTTGACCTTTGTTGAGATATATATTTTTAATGAGCATGCTACCATGGATTTTACCTTGAATGTTGATTTACGTAAATGTTAGCTTTCAGGTGCCATGTGCCATGATGCTATTTTTGTGCATATGTTGCAAGGCTATGTCGAATAAATGAATAAGGTTTAGATTTTGATTAGGTTTAGCTTTTGATTTAACCCACACTTCTCGTTATATTCTTTTTATATCATCATCCTTTAAAACGTTGTTCACATTTATTTTTGCATTTGACTAAAACTTCATAGAGCAAAGAGCCGATAATTTTCATCAAGATATATCATTCTAATTTGATAAATTAGAACATTGTATTCAATCCAAAAGGCTAGCCTGTATAATTCTTCCCTTAATGATTAGGATTACAAGCACTGCATTTTAATGGCAGGTCCAATTGGAAAGCTTTTTGCAAAGTTGGTCATTGCGATAAGTTTATGACCATATTTTCCCATCTTTGATTGTTGTACATAGAATAGTTATTTCATCATTTTGCTTTTTTTGCCGTAATTTTCTGTACTATCTACCATACTACATCGCAAATGTTGTGTCCGACCTGCCATCTGTCATCTGTCATGGAACCATCAGGAATCAGGATATTCCAAAAGATACCTTTGTCATTTTTTGTTTTGACCACAGAAAAAATGGACGAAAATACAAATAACGCACCTACCCAGCCAACGTCTTCTCCATCTTTGTAGATCACGATGGCTGGGACTGCATGCAGCACGGCGACGGCGACGGTACAACTAAAAGATAACTGTCAAACAGCAGCACACAAACAGCAGGCGCGTTGTTTCTAAGGTTATCTACTACCGAAGCAAGGAAGATCAATACGCTAAAGGCGCTATCACAAATAATTGTCGAAACTCGCAGCACCCACATCTATCATAACTCACTATGAGTAATTACGGCTCCACCGAAGGCCACAATATTCCTCCCGCCAGTCTCGAGGTGTACTCCCCTACCTCTCGTAGAAGTAAAACGAGAGATCTCCTAGCCCGTCCTTGGACTCGAGTGGCCGTTTTATTGTCAATCATCCTTTTCCTTGCAGTCTTTGTCAAAAAGGAGGGTCATCCATCCACATCTTCATCGCCGTCCACTAAAACTGCAACCTCCAAAAATCTCCACGATGAAAACGAAGAATTATTCTATAATGACCAACTGGTCAATCATGTTTCCACCAATGGCGATGATGCGACGTGGTCAAACAGATATTATAAAAGCATCAATTACTTTGAAGGTCCTGGCCATCCCATATTTTTGATAATTGGCGGTGAAGGAGCATTGGACTCTGGAATGCTGTATCCATTTGTGACAAAACATTTAGCTCCTCGGTTTGGAGCGGCGGTAATTGAGATCGAGCACCGTTTTTATGGTGGGTTGTGACATGTTGACAGTGTTTCTTTTATTTGTATTTTCTCAATTTACAAGTTTTAATTGCACCATGGTTTATTTTTTCATCTTTCCTTTTTGTCGTCGCAAATTTTTATTTCTTCTTGCTCTAAACCTTTAATTTTTTGTACTGTTTTAACAATCTACAAAGGTCCGTATCAGCCAATTGTAGGTCGGGAAGCCACCGTTGACGAGTTGCTAGAACTATTGACTCCCCAACAAGCAATGGCTGACATGATTCGTTTAACCAAACATTTCAAAGAAGAATTGAATTGCTCCCAGTATGATCGTTCTTCTAAAGGTTATTGTCCCGTAGTGACCGTTGGCGGATCGTATCCGGGATTTTTGAGTGCCATGTTTCGAATGGTTTATCCCGATTTTGTCGACATGTCATATGCTAGTTCTGCTCCAGTGAAATTGCATGCTCAGATGGCAGATCAAAATGCGTATTATGACATTGTTACCAAGGCAGCAGATAGGTTGTCACCCGGGTGTTCCAACGCTGTGCGAGTGGCATTGGTGGATGCTTCAAAGAAAATTTTGCAAGCGCCTTCCATTGCAGATGCTGTGCAAAGCATGAACATGTGTATTGCCACAGTTCCTGAATATATCGACAGTTTAGAAACGCTAACAGAGGATCTTATGATGGCAGTTGGATTTCTTTTCGCAGATTATGATATGGATGCCTACCCTCCTAGTGAAGATTTGGGAATGTACAAGGCATGTCAGGTGTTTCAAAACGATAATTTGAGTCCATTGAAAAAGGTTGCAAGGTTCTTCCAACTGCTTAGCGAAGACAAAGAGACGCAGAAAGAGTTTCCTTCAATGGCCAATGATGACGATGCTACACGTGATTGTTTTGATCTATCGGTGTTTCTTCCCGATGGAGAAAACGCCAGGATTGCCACATCTGATTGGTCTGGATCTGGTGGAGGAAATGATGGAAAAATGTGGGGTGAGTTGTATTTTACGTCTTATTCTACATATGCATATATCGATTGGGAAAACAAATTTATGGCATCCACCATTTTGTTTACTTCTACCGCTCACATCATTTTTATCTTTAGACTTCCAACTTTGCACACTTGTTATCGCACCGGTAGGATTTTCTGCTCAATCAATGTTCCCAACACGTCATTGGACATACGAGGCTCTTACCGAATACTGCCAAAGACGATATGGCGAGAAAGTCAAACCCCGGCCTTATGCACTCGTAGAGGAAGTGGGAATTGATGACTTGGTTGGAAATGGTGCATCTCGTATCTTGTTTACTAATGGCATGCAAGACATGTGGTCTGGAGGAAGTTATTTGGAAGATTTGTCTGATTCAATTTTGGCGTTGAATTTTGAGAATGGGGCACATCATAGTGATATCACTCATGTGGGCCCTAGTGAAAACGACACAGAAGATATTCGTTTGGGATTCATTCAAATTACCAATATACTTGCAAAGTGGTTGGATGAGGTTAAGGCTGAGAGTGAGAAGAAAATTTCCAAGACAGGCAAGGAATGAGTCAATCATGTGCAAATATTGGTATTGGAATGAGTGGTACAGAGAGACGCGACCATTATATCATGATGGCGCAGTGCTTGTTATTGCAAAATATTGACTATGATTAGAGATTTTAGTTCATTTTTAAAGGCTCCTACAATTAGTAAAAATAAGATTCAGTGATCTCCAGAAATTTTTTCTGACACTTGAAAACTTCAGAGAGCTTAAAAGTTAGTCATATTTACAATGCCACTTCGTCCCATTTGAGCCATTGTTAAGTCAAGGTTGACTCTATTACCCCTTTTTACTGCCATCTCGATGTCGCTTCCTTTTTTCTTTTATCAATTTATCGTTCTCGTTTAAAGTTTGATCATAAATCTTATACCAATCTAATGCCTTTGCACATTCTTCTCCACTCTTTCTTGGTTTATTATGAGAATTTTTCGTCGTCTCGCCGTCCTTCACAAACTCATACATCTCTTCATCGTATTCAACAAATTTAATGAAGCTTAATTCATAATATTCATCAAGATAGACCAACCTTTTTGTAAACTCTATTTCAGATAGTTGCTCATTGTCCAACCCTAAAGCTCTGGCCTTGGCTGCTAAACTCGATTTTTCTCGCTTTTCTCGATCTTCCCTATCTTGGCGCTCCTTTCCTTTGTCATTGGGGTCTGGGTTTGGATTCTCGCCTGGGAAAAAACCGAGTTCGTAAGCAAGACAAATCAAAGGTGTAGGACCCGGAGGACTGGGGTCTGTATCACACGCATCGAAAACCTTGGACCGCCAATATTCGACAGTGTGATGGTAATGCCCATTTGGCGTCTTCAGAGATGCTGCCATATCCTTCAGAATGTGTTCCTTAGATTTTTGGGATACATTATGGGCAGCATCGTAGCATTCTGGGGCATCCAAAAAAAGATATTCCCCGCAATATTCCCAGCCCAATGCACTTTCTTTGACTGTTCGCTTGACAAACACTGAAATGGGGGTTGATGTTGGATCGAAATGTACCCCTTTTCGTTTCTCCCATGGGAAAAATGAGACACAAGCAGAGAGTTGACCTGCCCATTTTGGGGCACTATGATTTATTAAATCATTGTAGGCAATGCAATACCTGCCATTCATCCTAGATGATTGTTCGTCTAAATCACGTGGCCACATATATGACTTAACATTTCCACCACCAAGTTTCAGCATGCCATTCTTTGATTGACGAGCAAGGAGAACTCGATCCCCGTATTTTCGTTGGTTTTTTATTTGTCTCATCTGCAGTTCTTCGAAGGTGAGCTCCTCTTTGATTTTAGGCTCGTTGGCTTGACCATCCTTAGGTTGTTGGTCATAGTTGCCTTCTTCCTCGTCATCGGTTTCAGCTTTGTATTTGGAATCATCAACGATAGAATTTGAGGATACACCTTCAGGTGCAACGTGCAATGTAGGAAATTCTTCTTTAACGTGGTTTATCGCAAAATCTTTATTTATTGAGCTCGACATCACAACTGTTGGTAGTACCGCCACATTTTCTTGCCTATTTTCCGTTTTAAGGGGGTTGAACTCCGATTCGCTAAAACGAGATTCACTATCATCGTCGCTATTCCCATATTCACTGTGAGGATCGATGCTCACGACATGTGTTGGCGTGGCACAATCTTTGTGGTCATGTACGGTTGGTTCTTCCATTTTGACAGCAGCTTTGTCGACTGAGGAACTTGCCATCATTGCGATTATTAACTGCAGTAGGCCCGCCACAATGTCAAACACTCTCTGGTTCTCCGCAAAGGCAGCCGAATAAAAAATAATGACCTTCAATCATGATATTGTCTTCCTTTTTTATTGAATGATGGCTCCCTGGGTGGAGGAGGCTCCTATGGAGGGCAGCAGGCAAAGGTACGAAGTATCTTTTCCATCACTGCATCCACTCTCAATGCGACTAGAAAATAAATACAAAAGTAAAAAGATATGGTGTAGACTGTAGACACTACTATATCTACCATCAAAAGCCAAAGGTATTGCAGACTAACTGCAGCATGCATGATGCAAAAACGGATGACGTACAGAAGTTTAATAAATCGAGATATTTTTACAGACTTTCGCGCCTTGCTTCATTCGTCCACGCACGGAGAAACTCAGTCGTGTCTTGGGAACATCCCACACGAAGGACTCAATAGTAATCTGCTTCCGTTGGATCGGGATCCGGCTTCGCATTTTTGCATTATTTTCCATTTCCTCCATTGGCAATGGGATTTTGAGGAATTGTACAACAAAGGCACAGTTTTATCAACATGCCCTGCAAACGCGCCTCCTCCCCAATCATCGCGGCACTGATCCTGCTGTTGACATCCAATGTTTCAAGCTCTTTCACTATCCCAAGCGGCAGGGCTGCTGCTTCCCTATCACAATCCACGTCCAGCTTTGTCGGCGGTGACAATCATTTCGCTCGCGCATCGCCCAACAATGCGAAGCGCGTAGTTGCACGGGAAGGAAGCTCACAGCTGAAATGTGCTCTGCCTGCAATTGTCACAAAGGTGGCATCTCCGCCAATTCGCAACTCGTTGCTAATTGGATCTGCTGCCATTGCTTTGTATAGAAAGCGACGCAAGCTTGTAGCGTCGGATTCTAAATTTACTGAGCCGGTTCCCGAGGGTGAGTGTTTCATGTTTTTGTGTAATTTCCACTTCCCATTATTTTATGTGGATTGCTCACTTTTTTCGTATTTACAATTTAAAATGACATTTCAATTCACATAACTTGTTGCTACATCACATGCAAAACAACATTATAGGGTCACTTGGATGCCCTTTAATTGGAAATCTCAGATTCTTTACCAAAAGTGGCAGCCCCGAGACTGGCCCCGGTGAATTCTTCCGTCTTCAGTCAAAAACTGTTGACAATCCATCTATCTTCAAGTACATGGCGTTCTCAAAACCAATTGTCATGGTATCGGGAATGAAGAATGTCAAGGCGGCCTTCAATACCGAGTTCAAAAAGATTAGTACAGGTACTATACTTAAAAATTTTCTCAAGCTCTTTGGGGCATCGAGTCTGCTCTTTGTTACGGATCCAGAAAAACATCAGTATCTAAGGCGTCTTGTTGGACAGTCCATGACGCCGGATGCGATTAATAAAGCTATTCCTGCATTGGTCAAGGGGGCAAATGAACAGATTGATTACATTTCCGTCGGTTCAAATGTAACCATGGAGGCAGCTTTTACAAATTACACATTGGATGTGGCATGGCGTCAGATTTTGGGTCTTGATTTGAAAGACGACGAAATTGAAGAATTTGGCGTCAAGGTGAACGAATGGATTGGTGGCATTACTAGTTTACGAACCATGATGTTCCCTGGAGTGCGATACACCACAGCAGGGAAAGCATATGCTTACCTTTCATCCAAAATTGAAAGTAAAATGGATGACTTGAGTAAGAATGGTCCCGATGGCTCGACTCTCAGTGGTATGTTCTTTGCAAAAGATGAGGAAGACCCAACAAAACAATTAAACAGGGAGGAAGTCATTAGCAATGCGCTTCTTCTCATTCTTGCAGGATCGGAAACTGCTGCTAGTACGTTGACAGTAGCATCGCTTGCCCTTGGACTTCATAAGGGTGCATTCGAAAAATTGAAGGAAGAGCAACGGGAGATGATTGCCAAGCGTGGGACAACAGAAATCACGAGGGAAATGCTTGACAAAGACTGCCCTTACCTTGATTCTGTGATCAAGGAAACAATGAGAATAAAACCTTTGGCCACAGGTGCCATGAGATTTGCACAAGAGACTATTGTTGTTGATGGGAAGCAGATACCCAAAGGGTATGGAGTGGCATTTAATGCCTATCTTACACACGAGTCTGACCCTGCCACGAAAGTGGAAGACAACTCTCACATGGATGTTGTCAAGGGATTCCATCCTGAGAGGTGGCTCGACGACGCTACCAAACCAAGTGAATTCATGCCATTTGGGTACGGCCCTAGATTCTGCCTTGGGTACAATTTGGCCATGGCTGAAATGAAGGTTTTTCTTGCATTATTTGCTCGCCGTGTGGTGGAATATGATTTGGTGAATAATTCGCCTGACAAAGTGACATGGAAGAGAGCGAGCATTCTCCCAAAGCCAGCGGATGGGGCGGTTATTGTAGTCTCTAGTTTGAGGTAGGTCAACAGAGCACCCCTTAGAATGTGGACCATATTTAGATGATTTGCTTGCAGTGTTGTAGAAAATACGATTGTATGAGTACGATATGGCATCTGGCAAATTAATGCGGGATGTAGCAGCGTGTATTGCAGTATTTATTCAGCTGGATCGTTCTTTTGTCAATTTTGACATTAGGAATTTAGACCTTGTACAGGTAGCGGTTTCAATTTTATCATAACTAGTTTAAGCATTACTTTATTTGTTTCATATAATCTGATCAAAATTAAATCTTGCTGGCGGCTGGACGGCGTATATTGTCTATCATGATGCTGTCTGACTGTGAGAGCGTGTTCGCAATGTTCATTGCATCCGACATGTAACTGATGTCACATCCCTACAAGAAACAAAAAGATAACGAACAATGAAATCATACAAAAAATTAGCCAACAGTGAAATATCAAATCACATATAAATTCAGTATTATCAAAGAAAATGCACCCACCTCATCATAGGTTCCATCTGGATTTTTGCACGGTTTAAAGAGATAGCTGGCTGATGGGCCAAAATTGTACACTTCAAGAGGATCTCGTCCCGAACCATCATCAAGAAGCTGTGTGTATGAATAGTGCCAGGGAATAGCATTATTTTAAGAAAATGTTGTGGGAAAAAAGTACAAAATCAAACGAAACGAAATAGTCCAGGACTTACCTTGACACATTTGGAGTTTAGATCGAATATAATAGGCAATCCATTTGGAATTTCCAATCCAGCAATTTTGTCTTCTGGAATATCACAAAGGTGCATCAGTAGCCCTCTGATAGCATTTTCGCTACTTGCAATAAGCACTCTCTTTCCTTTCTCGATTGCTTCAGGCATAATTTGGTCAGTAAAAAATGGTATTGTCCTGTCCATGCAATCATTGAGTGATTCAGATTTTGGGAGCTTTCTGTGGAGAGAAAAACTGTTGCTTTCAATTGACCGAATCAGGGTCTCCCTGAGGGAATATCGAACATCAGTGAGATACTTCGTGTATCTCAAATCGTTGCCCGGGTATTGGGGCGAGAAAGAAGACACGCGCGGAGGCTTGACTGCGTAACCCCTCCTCCATGCCTTAAATTGTTTTTCCCCATGACGTTCCTTTACCATGGCCTTGGAGAGCCCTGTCAAATCGCCATACATTCTCTCGTTTAAGCGCCAACTTTTCACAATAGGGAGCCAGATGCAGTCCATTTCATCCATGACGTACCCTTTTTGGATTATATTTAGTAACGTGGGCATACGGGGCAAAAGTTCAACAACAACAACAAAACATTAGATTGTTGATAAAAGCGAAGCTGTACGGGAATAGCAAGAAATGAACGACGGGTATGACTTACATGCCGTCTCAATTGCCCTTGATAACCACGACGTGTAAACAGCATCAAACTCAAAACCATGAAGTTTTAAGAGTCGTCCAGCACGCTTTGCCTCTTCAACGCCCTCAGGTGCAAGGGGAACATCGTCCCACCCAGTAAATAACCCCAATTTATTATTTTCTGTTTTCCCATGCCGGATTATCACTATCAACGCCTCTTTTTTCGAGGGCACTGGACCAAGACCCGGTACAGCCATCGCCGCTGGGAACGCTTGCAAGCAGGGGATAGCATTAAATAATGGAGCCTTTAGCACATCATCTCCATTTAGTGACTCAATCTTAATTTCACTGTTCTCTTGCTGAAAATCTGGATGATCTGGATCAAAATATTCTCCATCTTCAATCTCATTCAGTCCCTTTTCCCACACCTTGTCCATGTCCACCAGTGTGAGCTTTCCGTCACTCCCATCATCTTCTTCATCAGCCGATTCATCTATAAATTGACCAGCCCATTCCCCTAAATTTCGTTCCGCCTCTAGTTTTGATAACGATCGTTCCAATGGCGTCATTGCCGAGTTTCTTCTTGCCATCACCTTCTCATAATCCGGCACACTTGCGCACCATTCTTGCTCTCGTTTAATAGCTTGTTTCAACAAACCGGGCTTTTCCAAAAATACTCCTCTCATATGCAGTTGCGTCACCGTCTTTTGATCGCTACTTGGCGGCACTGGGTTTAAATTTTTGTCGAATTTATATACGATGGGAATTCCAGTAGGAATCGCGATATCCTGAATCTCATCGTCACCAATGCCGTCAATGATTTTCACCAGACCTCTCAAAGTATTTGCATGCGCCACCACAAGGACATTTCTCCCAGTCGCCAGTTCATATGATATTTTATCCATCCATACGGGTTTTGTACGTTCCATACAATCCAATAAGGACTCAGTCAGTGGAATTTGGGATGGGGATAGGTCAGAATGACGACGATCGCGTCCGGGGTAGTATTTATCAGCAGGGGTTAATTCTGGTGGACGTGAACGTAGAGATCCTCTCCTGCACATGGCATCATTATGGGCGTATTGTCGAGTAATGAATGAATGCAATATAAATCAGTGCTCAAAAAAGGAACATGCGATATATATATATATATATATATAATTTGAAAAAATAATGATGTCGAAAGAGAAATTATTCTTCAAAGTAGGTAGTACCACCAACTCACCACTCTTGCACCAACTCTGCACCAAGTCGCTCCGCCGTTTCCGTCTTACTCAAACCCGTCAACGCCCCATACATTCGCTCATTGAGTCTCCATGACTTGAAGACGGGCAAGTGCACTTCATTGAGTTCACGGAGAAGTAACCACGAGGAGCGAATGGCTCGTTTGAGACGCGATGTGAAGACAACGTCTACTTTATATCCCCCTTCTAGGAGTAGACTATGATGATAGGTATATATGAAATAATGAAGCACACAACATTTGAATTGTGTTAATTTTTGTTGTATATTCACACGAAAAGGATGGCCAGTCAAAGGAACAATGCATTATTGATGAAGTAGTAACAGGGAGGAAATGAATAAGCTTACCGAGCTGCATGTTCTACCTCTCTGTATCCCTGTGGAGACAAGTCTGGATCCGCCCAGCCTATATAAGCGTAGTATGATGAAGTGTGAAGAGCATTGTGAATAATAATAATAATAATAATAATAGCAGCATTGATATATTATAAAGAAAGGCAATATAATATACTCAAGTAAAAAACAAGGACAACACAACTAACTCCAACAACAGTCCTAAAATAACAAAACAACAACAATAGCAATAATAATAATTAAAACAAAACAAAACTCACCAGTAAAAGTCTTGTTTGCATTCCACTCACTCTCCCCATGCCTCACAAGAATCAATGTCCCCGGTTCCACGTATTTTTCTTTATCAAACAAGAATGTGTAAGGAACTTTGACAATTTTGCGTAGCAACCTGGAGAAAACTCCCTTCTTTTTACCTCCGAGCATGCCCCAGTATCCATCTTTTTTTTATTCATTATTTTGAATAATAATAAAGGCGAGATGGAAGGGTGCACAATAAAATGGAAAATGAGATCAAGATAGTAGAGTAATTGATAAAAAACATGAGGATGATTATTATTTCAATATAACCCGAAAAATAAACACAATAATAAAAATAATAATGACGATGATAATAATCTACAAATACATTGAGTATCTCACCTTCATCCATTTCATCGTCATCAAATGTCGAAGAAGTCCCCCCATTATTATTTGTGACACTAATTCCAACTTCTCCCTCCTTCTCACCAGCATCAGTATCAGTACTGCTAACACTGCTACCATTGATACTGCTACCATTAACACTACCGTCACTACTGCTACTACTGCCCTTGTTGACATTGCCCATGAACGCATCCGCCACCCCGCCATTCATCACCATCAGCGCCTCTTCCGCCCACGTCGGAGGCCGTTGTCCCTTCCCCTCCAGCAACCCCTCCAATTTCTTTCTGTGGCGAATGCGTCGTCGTTCGTAGCGTCGTCGTTGGCGGTCGTTCACTACGGAGCGGGAGTAGCCCCAGGCGTTGGACAGACCGCTGTAGGCTCCGTCGTTGCTGATATTGCTGATATTGCTGTTGTTGCTATTGTTGCTGATATTGCTATTGTTATTGTTGAAGTTGCCATTGGTTGATTTTAGCAGTGATTTTGATTGTGGCTTAGGTTGCGTGACACTTTTGGGGAGATGAAAGGATGCACCGACATTATTACAACTACCCGAAAGAAGACACGGGAGAAGCACGGCTGCAGCTCTCATTTTTATTATTTTTATTATGGTATTGTAATAATAATTTCAATTGGTGCGGATGGTGGATGGTCGTAATTATTTGTTGGATTGATGGAAAATCTATATTCTGTGAGGTCAATATGTTGTAGATAGAGGCGAGCATGAATAATAATTATTATTGATGGCAGGCAAGCAATAGGTAACATTTTTTGGGACGAGACAAAATTCAATTCCTACGTAGCTAATTCACAATTAGTAACACCACGCAATAGGTAACATCTGAAGACCCCGACACAGCACACAGCATGTTACCTATTGCGTGGTAGCACTGTAGTATCTACGATATCTACCTACTCTACTGCAAAAAAAATGGCTGGGCATTACGCCAATCTAATCAAAGGTTGGGCCTCGACTCAGCTCTCAGCTCGACTCTCATCACAACAAACAACACCACATAATATTAATTGTTATTGTTTTATTGTACTTTTATTTTGCTATTGAGCAGAAACAATATTATTATGTTGTAGATACATACTACTTATCGTAGGAGTGTTGTGTGTTGTGTGGTTGGTGTTTGCCCACGCCGCGCCCCGCGCCCCACGCCTCACCAGCCGACGCCGCCACTCCGTGCTTGCAAGACGAGAGCCGCTTTTTCAGAACCGGGGAGATGCCAGAAAAGGCCCGTAGATTATTATGGTACAATACAATAATATGACGAATGACGATGAATCCCAGCAATACAATACGCGACACACTCATCATCCTCAGCGCAGAAAAAGGACGTCACCAGATGAGGTTGAAAACATCATACAATAACATTAAACACTTTCTCGATGAACAATTATTTACCTTCCCACCAAAACAGTTCAGCTCTGCCTCATAGTAGCTCATAGTCATTCCAAGTTCTAAACAATAGGTAAATAGAGAGATGACAACATTATAATTTATAATAAATAAAAAATCCCTTCAACTTTTACGGTTTCGAAGAAATGGAAGAAAAAGTAAAAATTATTGCTCGCTTGTTTTGCCTCTACGCCCACCATGAAATTTCAATAAAGATTCTGGGAAAATTAAAATTAAAATGTATTTCACGTAAATAGATGATAGAGGGGAGATAATTATTATTTTTCAAGTCTTCTGGAAGTGCATTGAAACAACTTCATCCCCTTCTTCCACATGGTAATTATAAACCCAAAATAATCACATCCCGAGACTCTACATTATACTTGTCTACAGTGGCGGAACAACACAAGTTCGTGCATTCCAAGAAATCTATAAAAAAAACCAAAGTGTTTTCTCAACATAAAAACATTTAGAACAAGTTATGATTAAGTTTCAGTTTCGTAAGAAATGTTGTAGTAGTATGCCAGTCAATAAAAGGTGTGAAGGTAGATCATGATAATCAGTCTTACTCCTCCACTCGGGACAAGTCAAGATAAGAAGACGGTTTGCTTTCCATGTAAGTTCTCCTTCCTTCCGTTCGTTGGGCGAGACTTGGAGATTCAGTCCTGCAGGATTCAGATTTGCGTCTTAGTGAGAAAGGCGACGACGATGATGATGATCTTGTTGGCAGTTCGCTCTTGACTTCTCGTGCCGTATACCTCGTATCACTCGAAAAAGCAGAATTATCGCCAATACTTCCTCCGAGGGAATTATTGTCATCATCATAGTCATCCCCCTCCAGTGAATTCGCACGGTCTCGGCGATGTAATGGCATTGGGGGCAATTCACATATCGGCTCTTGCTGTTGTTTCGAATTACTGCTGGTAGTTATCAACCGCCCATGGCTCCAATCACCATCAGCCAGTGATCCATCTCTATATCTCAGACAACCAACGCCATGGGGCACTTGAGTCTCGGGATGCAATTGCCCAGTGTAGGAACCGAGTCGATTTCTATCGGGGCATAAATACCGCATACCGCAGACGACGCTCTTCTTCGAAGGCAGTCTCGACGATGACGACGCAGGGGAGAGTGCCGACGATCGTATTGACGACGAAGAGGAAAAATACGACGCTCTTTCAGGCTGATCCTCACTCGTTGATGAGCCGGAACTCGCGCTTGTTGATGAGGCCACGGTTGTATCCGTGGAAATTGAAAAATTTGAAAAATCCTTTTCGCAACCAGACATGAAGCGAGATATGGAATCGCCGCTGTCTCTTTGTGACGACGACAACGACGAAAGGGGCGTAGAGGACGACTCGATCGACGGAGACGATAACGACGTCAATGTCCGTCGCCGTTCGCTAAACCTGCTCTTGACCGGGCGAGGAGGGGAGATGGCACACAGGGGACAGTTCGACAGAACGTTTCTCCATCCTCCTGATGAGAGCTGTCTCCGTAAATGTATTTGAGGGTGGCGTATGCATTTCCCATTTTCATCAATATCGGGGGGGGGGTTCTTCCGTCATGGTGTCGACAGTATTATCAGTCTATTTCCTATTTCTATCATTGATATTGAATTCGGTTCATTTCAAATAATGATAAGTAATTAGTAGTACAATACTTATTACTTTTGATATTATTATGCGGTTTTATGTGAGAGCAGTTGAGTGTTCCCAAACTGGTTAAAAAAACTCATTGGCCCTAATCACATTTTTGAAAACACAAATATTTAATGCACTACTACTACAGCCCAAATACTCACACTGCAACGGCTGTTTTCTGTTTATTGTCATTATTTTGTAACGGCTACTACTACCGAAAAACAGACAAAAGGAGAACAGTGAAAAACAACTGCGCGAACCAAAAAATCTGGTTCTGAAGAGGCTGAAGGAGGAACCAATCTAGATTAATCTAGAGATGTTATTGAACACGCAATTTCCCAATCGAATTGCTAGTACCATACTATGGTACCGAAAAACAGACAAAAGGAGAACCGTGAAAAACAACTGCGCGAACCAAAAAATCTGGTTCTGAAGAGGCTGAAGGAGGACATTGTTATCAAAGTCGCCTTGTAGTATCATAGTAATTCGGCAATATGAAAGGGAATTACATTATTATTTAAAAATGATATTGTAATACAATACGTAGACAATAGTATCCATTTGAATGGCAATGGTACATTATTGGGCAGGATTCGAGCGGGAATAAACAACGATAGAGTTTATCCAATCTAGATTAATCTAGAGATGTTATTGAACACGCAATTTCCCAATCGAATTGAATTCGGTTCATAATACCCAATCAATTAGTCGACCATATCATTTTATTATTTAGATCTGAATTGATTATTGAGTAATAGGCTGACCAGGCTGTCCTACCTCATTCCTGCTCTTAACATGAAACAAAAAAGAACACGGGATAGCCAAGAATTTCTAAGAATCATGGGCTGTGCTGATCCAAATTGGGCCCTATTTTATATAAGATCAAAAATGACGCAATATTATTCCCATTACGAAATTCCGATAATCATTTTCTTATTCAAGCAACGCATCTTGTCTGTTTTTCGATCAATTTATTACGACATAAAACTGAACTACCTAGATACTACAACATCATACAATACACGTCATGAACGGAGCGATGAATGGGAGAAGGGAAAGCTTTCATTGAGGCTGTGATTTTTCTAGTTGAGGAGCGAAGTCAAGTGACCCTCCGGACAGACCATTTCTTGCGATCGAGTTGCCTCTTCGCAGTTCTGAT
>JALLAR010000592.1:0-14181 GCA_036939335.1 Conticribra guillardii
AAATGCTAAATATGAGGACTGCAGATGAATTGCCTAAAAACATCACACTTGTGAAGAACATGCATTTGTATAATCCTCCATCATTAAGTCAACAAAAATTTGAAGCCTTGATGGCTGATAAAGTAGAGGATGATTGTATGAATGCTCTCAGAATCCTCCCAAAACAAGTTAATGTGAATCTAACTCCATCACAGAAGGCACAAATTCATCTTGCCAATATTTTGTCATCCCACAATGCTGATTCATCCTTGTTTGATGATATCATGTCATGGGTGAAAATTCATTCGGAGGAAGATCGTGGTGTAAATTGGGACTCCGAGTGGATGCACCGTGACAAGCTCCTACATAACATGGAGTCAATCCTTGAGACTGAAGGCATGCAACCACAACAGAAAACAGTTCACCTTACTTCAGACAATACTCTTATTTCTGTTCCTGTTTTTGATTTCACTGCAATGGCTATGTCGATGCTTCATGACAATTCTCTAATGAAAGAGGAGAACATCATTCCCAACTTCGACCTTCATACTGAGACAAAAACTTGTCCATCAGGAAATTATGATGATATGACTTCCGGATCATTGTACAACAAAGCAAAATTAGTGTATACGAGATGTCCTGAAGACATTTAATTCCAATTTATGTTTTCATTGACGAGTCATTTACTGATCTATATGGAGCATTAAAAGTGGCACCAGTCATATTCATGTTTGCATTTTTTACGCAACAGTGCAGGAAGAACAATGTTGACTTTTGGCGTCCACTTGGATTGGTTCCTAATCTGGGATTTGGCAAAAGCAAGTCAAACAAAACTACTTCTCAGGAGAAACTTCAAGACTTTCATGATGTCTTGAGAGTAATCTTCAAGTCTTACATTGAGGTTCACTACAACAGAGGGATCAAAAGACAACCATCACTGATTTTAGAGGTGGCCAACTCTCAAATCCTGGGTTCATGTTGTTATTGGAGACACATGTGGAAATAATCAATTGTGTGGTCACTACAATACAAATGGCATAAATCTTCAGAGACCATACCACATACCGCAACTGTCATTGTAACGGGGATGGAATGGGTGATGCTAATCCACAATGTGTTTATGTTTCTCTAGAAGAAATTCAACAAACTGAATCAGACCCAGCACCATGTAAGAAAGATGGATCCATGCCCTCTATTTTGAAACATAAGGAGATCAACAATGCATTTGACCATATTCCACTTGCAGACCCAAAAGCTGGGATATGTTTGCATACTCCTCCAGAAGGTCTTCATGTTTTTGGAAATGGCATATATATTCAAACATATTCACCGTGCTTCATGATGTGTTTGGTATCAAGGACTCTGGAAAGAGAGAAAAGGAGGAAATTGAAGTTCTTCATAACAAAGTAGTAAAAGATCTATTGCTGCAGAGTGAACGTGATTTACCTAGAAGATCCAGCAGGAATGGTCCACTTGATGGCACAAAAATGGGCGCAAGTGAGTGATGTGGTAATCTGTATGCATTCATCATCACATTATTAACAAAGCAAGGAGGACAGCTACTCAAGAAGAAGTTAGTGACAGCAATTGCTGACAAAGAAATCAATCACTCAAAATTCATCTAAACAATTTTGCTCTGTCTTGCTTTTGAGAAATGGTTGCACGAAGAACGAAACAAAATCGATGTTAGTAATGTCAAGGGATGGGTTGTTCAATTGAAAAAGCTCTTACTGGACCACCTTGACAAAGAATCTCTACACGAAGGTAGTGGAAACAGATGGAAAACTCCAAAATTTCATGCCTTGTCCAAATTCTTATTCTAAATTTCTCTTATTGCATGTTCAACAAACTTCTTCGGGGGTCCATGTGAAAGTGCCTTAAAGAAATTTATTAAGAAACCAGGGAAGCACACGCAAAGAAGAATTGCAAGCTTTTGTTATCAAGTAGCTCTCCAAAATCATGAGGATTATGTGTTTGAAATGTCATATGAACTTGTTTGTCATGAATTTGGTGATCATGTCATGGATAGAACAAAGGATATTGATGTTAATGTTCCCATTCAGTCCGTTAATGAAATTGAAGACTTTTCTGATGATGACAGCGACACCATCTACAGTGACAAGGAAGAGGAAGAAGATACTGAGGAGTACCTTTCAGAATTGGAAGAACATTTTGAAGGATGCTATACACTTACAATTGGGCCAACACAACTTGTTCATCACAAGACTGTTCGTGAGTCTTAAAACAAAAAATGCCACAAAACATCCCATCAGTGAAATCCTTCTTACAATAGTGAAAGACAAGGCAACAAACACAACAACTCCAATGCATGAACAGTTTGAGATAACTGGATACATGATGTATAAGAAGACTGAAAATGGCATTGATACTGTATTCTGTGCTTCTGAGTTGTTTTGGGGAAAAGAGTGGTATGATTTTGCTTTCATCAAATATGATGATGGATTATATCCCACAAAACTACTTGGGTTTATTCAATACACAAAAGGAGAATTACCATACGGAATGGATCGAGAAACAACATATGCAGTTGTGCATTGTTCTGATTCAAGATTTGATGTTGATGGTCTGAAGCGTGAATTTGTAAGAGGTTTTGAACTAGGAGTACAAGACACATCATATGATATTGTACTAGTCAGTGCAATTGCAATTCCAAACTATGGACATGAAAAGGAACAAAGTACATTACTGTGTTAGCTTACAAGGATTGGGGTTCTTATTTCCATAGAAAAATGATTGTAATTGATGAGGCAGACAGTTTGGACAGGAATAACGGATCTCATTGGGTGAAATACATTTCATATTAGAATTTTCATTTATTTTGGTTCATTTTTATTTAGTACATATTTTCGATATTCAACTCTCTCTGCATTTTTCATTCTACTTTCTTCTCGATATATTGCTGGTGTCATATATATTGTTCAGTAGCAGGAACACGCCAATTTAGTTGTTGATATGGTGTTGGTGGGTTACTTATTCTTCGTCATCTGTTTTCATTATCTCTTGGTTCCCGTTCTCTTCTGACTGCATCAGTCCTTGTTCTTTGCCAATTAACTCTGTCAGTTATGGCTGTTTCTGCAGTGGTTTCTGTTGCTGTGGATGTTTGTGTTGCTGTTCTTGTTGTTGTGGTTTGGTTTGTATCTGTATTTGTGTTCTGTTGACCTTCATCGTTATGACGCACTGTTGAAAAATTGGCCTCGTTCCTCCTCAGTGTGTTATAAAGAGGGTGATTGTTTTGGAACAACGTACGAATGTTTGTTTGTGTCATGCAATTGCCTTTCACTCCAGCTCATTCTAATGCTGGACGATTGGCATCAATGAAAGAACGGTGTGATCTGGTTGTAGCAGTCCAATCTAAGATTGCGTAGCAGAAGATTGCATTATTCTTGAAGCGAAATGAACTTCCTCCTCTGCCAGATCCTTTCTTTCCTGGGCATGTGAGGATAATTTTGTTCTCAAGTGATTCTTTCCATTCATTAAATGTATCATTATGAAGACCAACATTATATGCAACCAAGGATGCAGAGTTCTGGTTGTTGTAGTTTAATATGAACGTGTGATAATTGTGATTGGATGCAGAGAAACAGTTTCTAGCCATCAAAATGTTGGCATATTCATTATGCAATAGACCTATGGCAACTTCAAAGGATTTTTTTGTTTTCAGGATATTGTTCAATCTAAAAATAATCATAGTTCCAACCATCTTTATGCAAGAAAACTCCCCTAACACAGGAAAACGTTCCATTGAACCATTATTGAATGAGAAGCTACCTCCATCCCTTGGGACAGAATATGTGCATATGGCAATTCAATGTTTATCTTTTTTTTCAATCTCTTGGTGTAAAGTATTTTGTAGCCATAGTTGAAGGGCATGATTAGACTTGCTCCACCTTTCCTGGGTAACGAAGATGGAAGATCATTTAGAACCATCAACAAATCCTGATCGGACTGTTCAGTATGAACACCACTTGATCCACCCATGCGATTCATTTCATAACCTCTGTTGCCACTCACACAATGTAATGTATCATAGAGAAGCATTATCATCTTCTATAGTTGGAATAGATGACATTATGCTATGGAATTGTTGAAGTATTAGTTTAGGTGTTGCAATTCCATCGATGTTCAACAATCCTAAAATGACCGTACAATCAACCCTAGGATGAACTTGATTGTTCCCAAAGAAAATGGTGCTCATCATCTCTTCAGGGGGAAATGTGTTCCATCCTTTTCTTTGAATGGCATCTCTACAAGAAAGAACTTGCCGGACAATTAGAAGCTGAACACTCCATGACCTCGTGACACTTTCGTCCTTTGGTGATGGAACATTTTCAATTAATAATATTGACTCTTCCACACTTGACTTGAATGGTGAATGGTCATGATTTTTCATGAACTCGGAAATAAGTCGACCATTCATGCCAGATAGAACAGCATAAGGGAGTCCTGGTGGTGTATTGTCCATTGGAGACTTTGCAAGACCATGAATGTCAACATAAAGAGCAGTGCTGCATGACTGGGTTTGAATTAGTATAGCATGGGATGGGATATACAACGCACCAGAAACCAGAATATTTGTTATTCATTTGCAGAGAATCCTTTCTGTTGTAATGGAGGTCATTCTTTGTCCTCTGGAGTTCCTTGCATAAATTGACTTTACGTGTTCGAAAGAAATCATCAACATGATACTTTGATAGGAATTGAAGTGTGCCTTGGGGGACGTACTGGTGTGTCCTCCAGGAACGTCTGTGATGATATAGCTGGATGCGATGACGATGACCAGGATGCTGAAACTCTGTCACTGTCGAGACATTGGCTTCATCTTCACTTGAACTGCTGTGAATTGTGTCATCGATGGCAATCCCGATCTGGCTCGCAACACCAAACCCATTAAAGCTGTCATCCCCTAAATCACCATTAACGTAGTCCAGAGTGGAAGGCTTGGTATGGCTTAAAAGAGCAACAAATCCCTTGCTCAATGTAATATTTCAACTTCGACAGACAGAATTTAATACGAGTGATGCAACAAACCATTGACAGTTGTTTTAAACGATGGGAGAGATTCCAGACTCAATCCTGTCAATGAACTGTGTGACACAATTGACTGAATGCCCCCATCCACAACTCTTACAATACAGAAAACAATTTTCATATTCTTATGGGGAGGCCCGGTCTCCATCATCATCGCGAATATTTTGCAACTGATTAAGCTGTTGTCACTCAACTGTGTCCTCGTTGCAGCACACACAGGGCACAGGGCATCGTTAGTATTTGTAGGTGTTACAGGTGTTGGCATGCCTCTCTCGGGACAGTTAATGGTGTCGGCACTGTTGCTCGATGCCGGCTGGCGAAAGAGCAGTGTGTCGCAATACGCACATCACTGTGACATGGAAGGGGTTGATGCCTTGTGGTGGATTGTGTTGCTGTCATGAAAAAAACAATATGGTGGCTTAAGCCCGATGATGGGCAACATTTTATTTCGTGATCGTGAAGTAATATTATTTACCTCTTACTATTATAAGGAAGAGTGGGGCTTACATATAAACTAATGTATGTATGTGGAATAGTACTATGACTATTACATCATTATAGTGTTGCTCCAGATACAGAGAGCAATAGTACGGAGCGACAATACTACAATAATATTACGCTATCATGTGAAACACACATGCTCATGATGGCAATCAAACCAGTGCACAAAGCACGGACAACAATAACAGTGAAACAGTTCAAAAGAAGGGGAGAACTGGATATGTCGATGCATGTGGACATAGTCTAGTGTGTGCGCATTTTAATAAAAATGGTGTACATCATAGCACACCGTACAGAGACTGCAAGTGTGATAAACAAAACAAGGATAAGGATGACACTCACCAAACGCGTTCTAATTAATAAGAGATTTGACGCAAATTGAAAGTGCAATTATTACTTTTATTACATCAAGTGCATATAAGGTTTTTAATTAAACATACGGTGCAGTGGGAAGAGAGATATAACATAAAATAAATGTAATACTATTAACTAATAACAGAATCTCTGCATCGAAATTTTGCACTAACACAATTTGTTACATTCCCATGTGTTGCCCTTGCTACAGATGTCATTGTCGCTGATGCCATTGTTACCATCGTCCCTGCCATACTCCTGTGAAACAATGAAATCAATCCATCGATTCATCATTGGAGCTTCCAACGCCATCAATTAATCCGACATAAAAAAGAGAATTACTCATTTTGCTCTTCGATCCATTGGTGTGCAATTTCATAACAACAGTATCTGAAACAATTACACCTACTACGCCGGGCGATGATTCGGTGATGCCACATTTGGAATACACGTTAAGCAAAAATGTACATCCCTCAGCTATATAAACGTGACGGTGTCCCACATTTGCACCTTGGAAGTGGGGGGAAGATACGCTGCCCAAAATCGTAAAGCCATTCGCCCAATTCAAAATAATGGTTGCTCGTGAATGCCTGTAAGTTCCACCCACCCAACTCGAATGTTTCGATCTTCTCGATGCAATGAAGCATCAATGCAAGTTCATGACGAAGGTAAGTATCAAAAGGAGTATGGCCGAGGGTTACTTCTGACTCGGCATACTCTGCCAGCACACTCTCGTATTGCTTTCGAGCGCTGCCGTCGACGCTCTCGTCTGCAGGTCCATACTGAGCATTCAGCGCGGGGGGGTTGACTTTTTATGATTGTAAAATTGTGCTGCAACAAAGTTCACGTAGATTCTCTGTGGGTGAGTTCATTATTGGACAGATCTTTTTAAATAAAAATGTGACAACGCTGGACACATTATCTGATTTAATGATGAAAATAATTCAAGAATTAGATCTTATTATATAATCTTCAACTAAACATAAAGTATCTACACCTTTTCTGACAAAAAAAAATATTATTTTACTTTGTTACACACACTTATTTTGACAAAACAGGATTGTATCCCGATTTGATAAAATATGGGAATGTTCAACCGATACACAGAAATAATAATCCGACGCTGGCAAACTTTAGGACATAACATTCCGAAAATGGAGACAAAATAGGCATATATTTGTTTCAAATAGGAATATATACCCTATAGTACAAATAAAAGCTGTTCAGATGTGTATGTGCGGGAGTGACACATAATATAGGTTTTTACTAACACTTATTAACAACAAGAGCTTAGGCAGCATCATAGCACTGCCCCATGATCTTGAAAGATCGAAAGTCGGAAAGAGCGTGCGCTGCTGGTGGCCAAGTAACACACACATAACTCTGTAATATTTATTTTTCAGGATTCTGAACAGGGAATGGGGAATGGTGGGTTCACTACTATGATGTATTGTGTGTGTTACTTGTCTATACATTTCTATTAGACCGGTGTTGGTTGAAGATTGACAGATACTATTATTCAATTGAAGATATTTGCAGTGATGGTCCAATTATCATTAGTAGCCTTCTTATTGTGTGCACTTATTTCTTATCGCATGCGCTTGGTAGCATGCTCTTCATTCCTGAGAAAGTTCTGGGTCAAGTGACTTTTGTTCCTGGGCCATGCACCAAGAGGTATTGCTAATTCCTGTTAAAAAAGTGAACACCAATACAATATAGTGTTTGCATTATTAGTTCATGTATTTTCTAGAGGGCATCCGAAGCAAGTGTTCATGTGTCAGGCACCACTTACTTTTTTGTCCAACAAATTGCATCAGACTGTTTTGCCTGTAAATTAATTCCAGATGCAAATTGTATTATTGTTTACATCTGCCCAGCCAATCATTTAAGTTGATAGAATGCTTGTGCGCATGCGACGCGTCAGTGTTTCTTCTTATCCTTTTACCCATTCCACATGAAAGCTTGTGAAGAATGGGAAGGGACAGACAAAGGGTTTCTTTGTAAAATTAAATTGCAGTTTAAATTATTACATAGTGAAACCAAGTATTCCCGATTCTCACTGATGAATGGAAAGTTTACCAATTTGAAACAAATCGATTTACACATAACGAGAAAGAACAATTCAATGCGGGGTAGTTGTGGATTGGAAAATAAGTGACTCGAATTGGCGATCTTCCATCCATGGATCGAATGGAAATGGCGAGATTCTTTGATCACGTTTCACGGAAGTACGCCTGTTTATCCAATTCCGCGCGCAACACCGAAGGAGCTGCACCTCCAAATCCGGGAACACTATTTCCAAGACCGTCATCCGTTCGCCCAAAAACACTGGGCAGTGCTTGCCGGTCACCACATTTGTTCTCCATCAGTGGTGAAACAGCCGCGGAGGGTCCGTTTGGGCAGAAAATTTTTGATCCCTCGTCATTCATGGGTGCAACTTCACGAAGTGCTCTACGTAGGTCGCTTGCGGTTGAGATTTTGATTTCTAATACAGTGCACAAAATACAAGAAACAAGCCAAAAGTACGATCGGAATAGAATTATTTGAGAAAAACAAATTCAAATCCGTGATGATTCATAAAGAAACATTTGTTTTAAAACCCCTTACCTCCTTTCTCTTGGCGTTCTTTCCAATCTTCTTCGTAGCGAGTGTATGTTGAATACTTCGCCTCGGCGGGCTGACTCAGCACAGTCCCGCCGAGTAGTGCCGTCATCGCCACACCGGCACCTTGCAATATGTTTCGCCGCGAGGTCGACAACGATTCCTCGGTAGTGGGATTATTGTTAATCGTGGCAGCAATGGCAGTGTCGTGGAGGCGTTGCGGCGAGAAGCCAGGTTGGGTCTGGAATGCTGAGGACGTCCCGGCGATAAATGACGAAATGAAGAGGGCTTTCATCATGTTGGAAGGCATGTTTGTGATGAAGATTGGAATTGTGGTTGATAAGTCGTAGACTCAGAAGGAATAAAAAGGTGAAGAATATGGAAATGGTGGCAGATTGACGATTGACGTAGGCAATTGTCGCTTTGTCGCTGTGTGTTATTATGATGTGGTTGGGGATGAAAAAATAACATTACATGCCAACAGCAATACCTAGTAATTCTGGTTTCATTCCAAGAACAAATCCACGCAATAAAAACACAAAATCTCACATCGTCATCGATCTATCGTGGTGGCAGTTGCGACGTGGCGATATGGTAGTAGTATTGTAGGTAGTACTAGTATGTAGTACCGTATGTCTGACATCAAGCGCATTGTTATAAATCTAAGGAACAAATGACGGCCTCAAATCGATATAAAATCAAAATTCCAAGCCGACCAATACACTATTTTCGATCAAAATAGTGTATTGGTCGGCTTGGAATTTTGATTTTATATCGATTTGAGGCCGTCATTTGTTCCTTAAACATTGGATTTGGTCCATGAAATGATAATATGAGCCTTTTATACTTAGGGTTAATGTATATATATTTTTTAATTATTAATTCCTACAAAGGCCTGACCTGCGATGCTCACATTTTGAGTTAGGGTTAATAATCAATCACTTTTCTATGTTTTTCTATGCTAATTATCACTAGCAAAATGGTCGAACAAAAAAAATTGGCTGGTGCTATTATTGTTTTTTTTCAATTAGAATTCGATTGGAATACTCAGATTGGAAAAAAAATGGAATCTGGAACCCCAACAATACTCGTGACAGCAGACATACGGTATGTAGAGTAGTATGGTATTGTAGTACCTACAGAGAGATGATAATATTATTAGAATACCATCGGTCTGGACGTGATCTTGTAGAACTCTAGAGAGAGAGAGAGAGAGAGAGAGAGATAGAGAGAGAACACTTCCTAATTATTTATTCCGATGTAATAAAATAGGAGTATCCATTTCCACGTCAAGAGAGATAGAGAGAGGCTTGCGGATAGAAGATGGCGAAGACCGACGGACGCGACGTCGCTAGTACACATCATCTTTTACACAGGTTAACTCTAATAACAACTCCCCCATAATACTATTATTATTGCCGCACGTGAAAGACAACAAATCAACCAGCGCAGCTAGTCCGACAACACAATCAAAGAAAGAAACATAATAACCATAACAGACCATAACCATTGGGGATAGTACCATTGGGAAACCCTGACGATTATAAAGGTTGAGCCGAAGGTTAATCGAGCTCATCATGCCGAAAGCATCACACAAACAGGCCAAGAAGGCGGCCAAATCTGGCAAGTCCAAGTCCAGATCCGGCGGCAAGAGCAAAGGATCCTACGTCCCCCGATCCAAGAAGGACAAGACCCAACCCGAAGACCCACCGGAGGAAGCCGAAGAGGAGGAGAACAATCAAAGCTTTCCAGATTTCGACGGTAATCACGAAGATGACGGGCATGTAGGCAACGCCGACGACTCGTCGAACGACGGCGAATCCCACGCCTCGAACAAGGGCACGCAGGATGTGGAATTCCTCGACGAGTCAGACAAAGTCGAAGAAGGCTCCGATGACGGAGGAAACGACAACCACGACGACGAGGACGAGGACGACGAAGGAGGCCCCGTCAAACGTGGCTCCATCGTCCTCTCCGCCCCCGCCTCCGCCCACGACTCGGGCGGCACCTCTTCCTCCCCCCCCGGCGCCACCAACCAATCCTGGAACTTTATGCTGTACCAGCTCCTACTCTTCAAATCCCAACGGGGCGATTTCAACATCTCGGCCAACGACCCCGCCTACAACCTGTTGTACAATTGGGTGCAGAACCAGAGGAAGCATTACAAGCTGTACCAAGAGGCCAGTAGCAGCATCGTGGGCAATGGCGCCGCCGCTGCCGCTGCCGGTGGAGCGGGGGGAACGGGTGCTTCCGCCGGGGGGAACGCTTCGTCCGCCACGGCCATGGCGACGACTGTCTTGAATGCCGATCGGATCGCCGTGCTCGACACGATTGAATTCCCGTGGAATATTCGCGGCGATTCCTTCTGGCAGAAGCACTATGATGCGCTGTGCGGATACAAGCGCGAACATGGCGATGTGAAGGTTCCTCGTCTGTATAACAAAAATTTGAAATTGGGAGAGTGGGTGAGCGATCAACGAAGGCAGTGGAAATTTAAATGCGATGGAAAGCCGAGCATGATGACCGATGAGAGGAAGCAGAAATTGGATGAATTGGGGTTTGTTTGGAAGGTGAGGGATCGGGCTGATTGGAATGATCGGTATGAGCAGCTTTTGGAGTTTAAGAAGGAGGTGAGTTTGCAAACTTTTGAAATGTTGAACGAAGTTCGTTTTGATGATTGAGTTTTTCAATATTCATCGCAACATACATCGGGCTCAACTAACCTTTCCATCATCATTTTATCAAATTACACAACAGAATGGGCACTGCGTAGTGCCACAGCACTTCCCCCGCAATCGCTCCCTCGGCAAATGGGTCGCCAAACAACGTGAGCAATACCGCTTCTATCGCGAGGGTCGTCACTCCTTCTTGACCGAAGAGCGAATTGATCTCCTGAAATCCATTGGATTCACATGGAAGATTAAAGGACGCGGGGGCATTGCCAAGGGTGCCTCCGGAGGGGATGTGACCGCAAAAAATGAAGATGTTTCCGTCGACAATGACACCAAGATGTCTAGTAATGCCAAGTCTGCCCCCAAGATGGAGACGATCGAAGAAGATCACGAACACGAAAAACCCATGGCTGCTGCCGCTGCAGTAGTGCCTCCTCGAGTGCCGCCAATGGATATGATGCCACCCCTGCCTAAACTTGCCCAACGTTCCATCACTGATCCAGGGGGTGACGTGGATCGTCTCTCTTCCTTGCGCCTGCAATCCACCATGGATCAAAGAAAGTCCAATGATTCAATGACAAAGCACGATGATGCCATGGCATCCATGGTTGGTGGTGGCATGGATCGTTCCCTCTTGGAACGGAAATTCTCCGATTCCATGAACAACAATAACATCCACAGTGTGATGGATCGTGTCGGTGGTTCCATGTTGGATCGCAAGTTTTCCGATTCCATTACCAATGTCTTGGATCGTGTGGGCGGTCCTCTAACGGGAGGTTTGGATCGTAGCAAGTTTTCCGACTCCTACCCCCAACATCCTATGATGGATAGGGATCGCAATCCCATGCTGGATAGTATGTTGGACAGGGAGCGCAACCAAATGTTGGATAGTCGCGATCGGCCCTCCATGGGTTCCGCTGGGGACTCTGGAAAGTCCCTCTTCTCCAACACGGGCAATAATGCTTCGGCGGCAAGCGCTTTGTCCGCAGCGTCCATGCATCAACAACATCTCTTTGAACAAGAACGCCAGCACCTCCAACAGCGTGCAGCTACTGCTGCTTCCATGGCAGCGATTGCGGCACAACATCATTATCATCATGTCTCCAATTTATCGGGGGGAAGGGGTCTTTCCAATTCTCAAACCATGGCGGACATTGCCGCGGCGTCGGCGAGTGTTCCGAGGTTTGGTGATTCATTTGCTGCAGCAGCGGCAGCAGGAATGAGGGGAGGATATTCTTCAGGACTTGCTGGTAACAGCTTGGGTAATGTTGGACTTGGTGGAGCTGGCAATGGACTTGGTGGTGGACGTGGTGGAGCTGGCAATGGACTTGGTGGTGGACTTGGTGGAGCTGGCAATGGACTTGGCGGTGGAGGAGACCGACAAGGTGGTCTTGGTGGGTCTGGTGGAGCTGGCACGGGTGCATATGGGGCAAATGATAATGATGCCAGGAGGTATTCTAATTTGTTGTGAGCTGATTCATCATGTTGAATATGGGGTATGCCAATTTCTTGCATTTTATTTCGTGTGTAATTGAAGCTTAATTTGTGTTATGATAAAAATACTTATTTTAGTCTAGTAATCAATGAATAATAGCTTACATATTTTCCAGGTGCATTGGCTTCTGCCATTTCTAGGTGCAAAGGGCAACACCAAAAAAATTCATCAACAGTATTTAACACTATCGTACTTGTGAATATTACAAAAAACAGGATAAAAGGAAGACTGAAGAAGATGGGAGAGGACATGTTCAATATTATTATTTATTCTGTGGTTCTATTTCTACATGGGTGCAGTACCTAGTATTTTTGTGATCAATCACTGAAACCTTGCTTAGTTTACTTTTGTCTATACGTAAAATATTAACACCAAACTAATAGGCTTCCTAGGCAGAACTTTGCAAAGGACCCTTGTCAAATCTTACGCATCCACACATAGTGCAGAATTGTGTTAGTGACAACAATTTCAATCTGTCTAATACCCCCCGTCATAATCATCACATATTTGTATCCCATCCCAAGTCAGCAGGCATTCAAATCTGACATGGTTATCCGAAAAGCAAAAGCTAAACCAATCAGGAAATACTCAGATTTGGACTTCTCACAAACTATCCCTTGACAGGGTAGTTTGGGCCCTGTTACTGTAGGTACAGATTAGTGCGAATAGGATACAACTATATCCGACACAGTCGCCAATGTGGTGACATTCTTGAGGCACAAACGGGTCTTCATTCAAGGCAAGCTGAGTTAGAACCAAATTGGAACAGAGTAAACTTGGCAAACACGAGCGTGGTGGTGCTGGTGTTGGTGTTAGTGTCGCAACATCAAGAGACGCCATTGTTGATCTTGAGCTTGAGGAAGTTGCTGTGATGACGATTGAATCCAATAATGGCGTCATAACCATCACTGCGGGTCATACCATCATCAATCGTGGAGAAGAGACAGCCATCAGACTTGTGGTTGCATTGAAATATGGAACTTTCTGAAGCACATGGGATAGTAGATAGAAGCATTGTGGATGAGTGGTCAGTTTGCATTTTAAAATAATAAATCAAAATTATTGCAAAGCAATGTCATCATTTTCAATTGTTAACTACTACTTACTCTGATTCACTCCATCAGTGCGCCACCACCATTGCCAATGCCTCCGCCGCCATCATAATGTGCGTCTCATCTTGAAATTGAGATAATGAGATGAAAATGTGAAGACACCACAGATTTTGATCATAATGTGATTTGTCACGGTGAAAGCTAGTAGTTGAAATATATTTTTGGTGAAATGAACAAAAGTATTGAAATAAGATTTGAAACCAAGACGCGGAGTTGTTATGTTGAAACAGTACAAATTTCTCATATGTACCATTTTGATGTAGATTTTATACCAAGAATCTGTTGATGTGTTGGATGTTCAAAATTCTGATGGCTTTATTCCTCAAATTTTCTGGCGCGCCATACATCATAGAGTAGTAGGTACATCTGAAAGCTCTCGATGACCGCTCGCGGTAATAATTATCCGAACGAAGGTCAT
>JALLAR010000593.1:0-14227 GCA_036939335.1 Conticribra guillardii
AGAAACGTGTACTATCAATAGGTAGAACACTAAATAATAAGAGAAGGTTATATATATAGTAAATAATTATTAATTCATCCCCTCTTCCATTCCCCCGACTGCAGAGCTACTACATACATGATTATTCTTGCAATGATATCGCGCCGGCTACCCATTCTCGCCAGAGATGGATGTGAGATATCTGACCAACTCGTATTGAAAATGAATGCGTCGTTAGGGAATGCTCTGAAATTCTCGGGGAGGCGGGCGACGTCATGGCGATCACCCCCTGAACACTCCCTCCGCTTCTCTGCGGTGACATCTGTTCAAATCAAGGTATGTAATGTGCTTCAACTGTTCTATTTATTTTTTCTTACTAATATTTGCCGATGTTTCGTTAGCATCTACCACTTCCCTTTTTATTGCTATGTATTTTTTTGTAAGAAATTGTTATAATTATTTTCATTGCTGGCGTTAGAAGTCCATCTGTGTTCGTTTGCTTTAGATCGTAAGATAACAAGCAGCCAGAGATGCTGCAATTGAATTTGCGCAAGTCCATATTACAAAGATCTGCTTTGTTTGGGGCAGTGTGGATTGGCGACGGCAAAATCGCCCAATAGGAAGGCAACACAGAAGGCAACCTATCGCAGATTTTTATTTTGCTTTCAATGCGTTGATCTTCTCAAACTATTAGTTTTTTCTTACAATTCCTTTTTGATGATACTGGTTAGGTATGCTAATGGAAAGTGGATAATTCAAATTCAAGTTTAGGAATGTTTGTCACTACTTTGGATAGATAATTCAACAATCCCGATCTTTGAAGCAGTTCACTTTTACTTGGAGGATGATATGAGTTGATGCTTAACGATGGTAAATATTACAAAATGCATTCAATTACTCGAATTAAGACACACCACAATTGATTTAGCGTCGTTCGATGAAAGACGAAAAAACAACTAATCTTGAGTGGATGCCCCTTGCGAAGTCATCATCACCCACAAAGTTAACTATCCAGCTTTTGTGTGTGAAAGACACGTTATTGATCACTCTCGCAACTTTTTCATGCATTCGGCGGATTTCTCTGAGTATTGATACGCAATGCCAACAGGATCCGTATTTTTTGCCACATCCCGAGAAAAGAACATTCAACACCTCAATTGCGACATCCATAATCTCGGTACCTTCAATCACAATCAACCCGAAACCAAAGCATGCACCATCATCACATTGCGATCCAGGTTCACACCCACTGCATCTTTACGTTACTAGCGCTCAACGCAATACAGATTGTGCGAAATGAATTTGTTTTTAAGCATCGAAAAAACGAATGACCACAACGGCATGAATGTGCTTGAGTCATACAAGAAAGCATGGGGAGAAAAATCGTAAATGTAACATCCACTGTTTACACAGGTGATCGCACCATTATGAATTGCGAGATAAGTGGCAATTCACGCTTCTTCTTTTGAGTTTGGCACTGACTCCCAAATTCGCACAAAAATCTCTTCATAGTGATAGGCAGCAACTACGATACATATTTAGAGACGTGGGTAGGTACCTGTAGGTACATGCATTTTCAGTAAAAGTGGCAAAAAGCTGTGCAATTACTGAATTTTTCAGGAGATGAAGGAAATGTGGTAAATTTCAGGACATATCAAATATGAAATTTTCAACGAAGTAGATATCCACTCAAGTTCTCTTCCCGCGAATGGATTGAACACTGTGCCACCCTTCTGATTCCGCGCTCTCTATTATTTGTGTGCATTGTGATTTATTGGCCATTTCTCACCACAATTCGAAGCAATCGTATCGTACTTTCGATTGTCTCATCTGAAAAGGAAAGATCTGGTAAGTCTATCTTGCACCTATCCTATTGAAATCAACAAACAAAATTATTGATCGTTGCGTACTCTTTCCAAATATTACACCTTCAATCTAACCATTTTGTTCATTGTTGCCCTCTCTAAATAGTATTCGCAAGACAACTCCCCTCGACCAAACAAGATGGCAGACGACGCGAAGATCGTAGCGTTGTACGGCCTTCCTTCCGACATTTCTTCGCCGTTGTGTGATGAGGAATCCTGCGTTTTCTTCGTGGATTTTCTTTCCAAGTTTCACTTGTGCGTAAATGAAAATCATTCAAGTCACCCATGGGTCACCACGGCGGAGCTTGATACCATGGGTTATGTGGCTAAGGTGTTGCAGCTAAAAGAACGCGGCGAAACTATCAATTGGTTACCAGGGTACGGATGTGCCATTCTCCTGAAATTTGATGCTGGATATACTGCAGGAATGGTGGACTGGAACTTGATTTCGCTTGACTTGCACCGATTCGATACTACTAGCAAACTCGTATCAAATGGATATGAATACGTTGATAGTGCGCATGCTATGGACTATGAAGTTCTTCATATCGGAACCTCCCAGGCGGATGAGGTTGAGCAATTGCAAAGCAAATTCCAGGCGTTGCTTGCAACTGCCCAGACAAGATCAGGCAGCCAAAGAAGCTCGCACGGAGGTAGCAGTAAGTAATGCTTGTATAAGCAATCTCGAATTTACTTACTTTTATTCCTTCAAATATCTCTTACACATGTGTTGCCAATTGGAACATTTTAGGGCAAGGGCACCAAAAGACTCCTGCATTCATTCACGCACTCTATCGAGAGGCATTTGGCAAGCCAAATCAAACCCCAAGAGGTGGATTTACTGATGTTGGACTTCACACAGGTGGGCAAGAGCGCGACACTGCGTGGCCGTTAGTATGCGCTGCTTTCTTTCAAGTCCTTCGCAACCATGCATCTGGATTTTCACCCGATGTGTTGTTCAGCAAAATCATTGCATACTTTGGGCTGTATGTAACTCAAGTGACGATTGAACAATACAAAGAAAATAATGCATCAATCAAAAACAACTCCAATGCTCCCAACGTACTATTAGATTTTGGGTATCGCATTCTTCGGTCTGCTTCACTTAAAGCGTCTTCCTTATCCGATGAAGGGCTTGAAATGAATCATTTTGTTGTGTGGTCAGCAAATCTACGTGGCGAGATTCTTCAAGAAGCTTCAATTCGGTCTTCACTTTACTCAAAGTCATTTGAGCTTCCTGATACAAACGAAGGCATTTGGGGGGCATATCGTGACTATAGATTGAAAATTCCCATCAAAGACCCATCACTCAAGGACACTGTGGTGAGCGAATCAGTCATTCATAAGTTGACAGTGGAAAACCTGAGGTGGGTTAATGTTCTTGATGAAAAACGTTTGGCCAAGATGTCGATGTGGGTCAAAAAAGAACAGTCCAAGGCCAAACACGATTCCTTGAAGTCAATTCTTGTGTTGAAGACAATTGAAAATGCCATGTGGGATTGCGCAAAAGACCTATCCAAGACCTTGGGCCAAGAACAGCTAGAACACGTATCTTCTATTATTGACTCCTATCGAAGTGTATTGCACGATTTCATGTCAAGCAGCACCCATCTCCACCTATCTACTGTGGAATTACGAAGTCGCGAGGTGCTAGTAGTCTGGGTTGGTAAGTTGTAACATTTGAATGCCGTCCAAAGTAATATTTGTGTGATTTTGTTTATCAGAGCCTACATCACATTTGTCTTCGCAACTGATACATTGTTTCTGTTGTCAGCCTTCTGCATCATTCATTCCAATACAGTTTGGTTGCACAAGAAAGAAATGGCCGGGTTTGGCGTCCCATTGGACTTCAACAATCTCAGTCATCTCGTCCTATCTAACCCAGTCGAATGGGAAGTCGTACTGCAAGTGAGCAAATATTTGAAGAACTTTGGTAATTCAAGACCCATATTTTCTCTTAAGGAAGAGCAATTCACTTTTGAAATGGGAAAACGCATTGCAAATGCATCACTAGATATGGACAAAATATGGAACCAAGAAGAATACGACGCAAAGTGCCGTGTAGAAGGCCATTGGAAGGAGGTTTTGCGCAAACAAGATCTTGCCAAAACGTTGCGCTCTGAGATTTCAGATTTGGAGTGCAACATTGCAGAAACCAACAATGAATTGGCACAAAAAAGGCGTGAGCTTGCAGGCCACGAGGGAAGATTATGCAAAAAAAATCGCAGAGATGCAACTTCTTGGGATCTAAGTAATTATGATCATCATGGTCACAAATCTTGTGAAGGCACTGTAAATAGTTTATCCTCAGCTCTCAGCCAATTGAACTCAAGACTCTGTTATAAACGGTCAGAGTTGAATAGTGCATTGCAGGCGCCTACACCAGTATTTCAGCCGCTGCCCTCAGATAAAAATGCTGCAATGGCAGTCATATTTTTCTTATACATGCCTCCCACATTTCAACTTCTGTCAAAATTTAGCTTCACTGCACATCAGCTTATGCTACCCAAGCCATGGGCAAATTGTTGGGGAGGAGAGAATGGGACTGAAAAGGTTGACATTCGCAATCAAGTACACCGAGGATCTGACTATTGTTCATTTTCCTGGACTGAGTATTATAATCGCCATCATCAAAGTGTATACCACCAAACAATTCGAAAGAGGAGCGGATCAGATTTCTATTTGCGGCTTCGATCGATGAAAGATAGCGTGCCAAAAGAAGTTGGCCACAAGACCGTTGATTATATCAGTAGCAAAGATGATGGTGTTTGGTACCCTGACTCACTAAATCCCCGAATGTCCTGGTTTGGTGGGCCATTGAGCTTTGATCAATATTCAGGGCACGAAATAAACCCATTCGCTCAGATAGACCACTTTTGTGTAGTTTCATACTTCACCGAGAGATTTGGCCGTAAAGCCAGCACTCTCCAATGGGCATTGGTCCAACCTGGAGATGGTCATATCAGTTCTTCAAGAGGCAACATACCATATGCAATTCAGCATAGCAAGCCCACATGGCTGTCGAAAAGCCAGTTCCTTTCATTTACAAGTATGAGGTCGCATCCTAGAGTTCAACTGAGAAATATTTTAGTAGCCATTCAAAACCGCGACCTCCCATTTGAAGAGCAAGATGTTCACATCCTTATCAATCAAACACTGTTTCACATTGGCAAAATTACGAATGATCTGAAGCTAGAATGGAAAAGGGATCTTTATGATCTTGATTGTGGCCAAGCTGCACATTCTATTCTTCATTCATTTTACGAGGAAATTGCAGAGAGTCCTAAACGTTACAAATGTGTGAAGCTTCTTGGAAAGCTATGCAATTTCTTCTCAAACTGGGAACCCAAGTGTCGCAATACAGCACGATTGCTCGCCAAATCAGCCTGCAGTTGGGCGGATGAACTTGAGCCCGTCATTAAAAAATCTCCTCCATCAGACATACCGTCTATCCGTTCAAATCAAGTGGTTCTCTACCAACAGGCAATTATAGTTTTAGTAAATGGAGTGCTAGATCAACCAGATGCGGCACTTCTGATCAAGATGATTGTTCAGTCGAGGAATTTCTTCACTGATGGCAATAGGTTGGATGAGATAAATGCCAATGACACAGAAGTGAAGTACTTGACAAGCCAGCGCATTGATGATATCTTAAAATTTGCCCGTCTTTATCCAGAAATGTTGTCAGAAGCATTGCGTTCTGTTGTGCCACGTTGCCCAGACAAGCTCATATGGGAGCCTTGGTGCCCTGCTGAATCAGATTACACGCAGTGTTTCAAAGCAAAAGGCAAAGATGGAATAGTCTATTGCATGAATGTGATTACTGGTGATGTTTTAATCAATGGTCTTCCTCCTTCACGCCTACCAGCATCCATTCTGGACCACCCGCTATACAAGCGTGTTTTTGGCAACCGCAATCACGAAGTTGCAAACAAGGGAGATTTTTTGGAGACAGTTCGTCCTGTATGTGACAGATATTATAGGTTCTCTATCCAAGGATCCAATCTAAAAATTAACGAATTTCAACACGACGAGTCTGAAATGCTCGAGCTTTTAGATGGTACAACTGATGGGGTCAACAATTGGGGAAGTGAGCTACCTGTAAGACTGAAGTCCATGCATAGCCATTGGCTCTTTCGTGAGGAGCAGGTCATTGTGCTCAGGGGTATTCGCTTCAATGAGCGAGATGTTTCGTTTTTAATAAAGCTCAACAAGGAATGCACCACAGGACAAGTCAAGTGCATCGAACAACATTGTGACGACCGGAAGCAGTTGTTGGTGTTACTGCAAAAGAAGGACAGCGATACTCTTGTCTTTCATAAATCTGCAGTGGTGGATATTCTCGCCAAGATTGAAAAGAAAGATTTCATTTATTCGCTAATCAGCGCTTCAAGTGGAAACAACCCCAGCCAGCTCAAGTTTTTCCTACCCAGATACAAATTAACATTTCTTCTTGACAAAGACGTCCTTCGTTGCCAAGAGGTTAGTGGCTATCAAATGTCGAGATGCCAGCAAATAGATGGTACTCTCAGGGGCACTAGCTCGTACCTCGTCTTAGAACAGACTGTGACCAAAAGCAAACTTCTCATTTGCCCTAAGGGCCGTGTAGTAAGGGTTTCTCCAGGAAATGTCAACATTAATGTTAATGGTGACTACGATGTGGAATTGATCTTGTACAAATATACCTTTCATCCCAGGTTTCACTATCTTGAAACGAAACAGAGCTGCGCATCACGAATGCAATTAGTTGCGCTCCATCTTGCCACGAGCTATGCAATCCCAGATGAAATTCTTCACATGACCGGGGAAGAACGAGCAGCTGCTTTGATCAGACAGACTTGGAGCAATCGTCCTCTGAATGAGGACGAGTGCGGTGCTTTGAACAATATCAAGGAACTTGCTAAAGGAGCAAGCCCAACACTTTCTTTGTTATGTAGAGATGTTAAAATTGGCGCGGACCAATTCCACTTCCTTCACCATTATGATCCCATCTGTGAAGACATTGACTGTTTTGAGGCATCAGCTTACTTGAATTACACAAAGACGAGGAAAATCGGCTATCGTTGCTACCTCACAGAGCAAGAGGAATCCCGACTATTTGGCGTGATTGGACGTAAAGCAACACTTCCACCTCGATTTGCTTCAAACCAATCATTATTGAAGGGTTCAATTACAAACAAAGAAGTCGAATTATTGCAAACACGTCTTACTGCAATTCGATCTAAACTTGAGCGTGCAGGCGCTGAGCAGAAACCCGACGATGTCCCTTTTCCGCTTGACACGAAACCCGCATCAGCACTTGAAATAGATATTACGAATGAACTGAAAGACAGCTGGGATGCCCATGTAGAATCAAGAAAGAGGTTTATAACACTCAGCATTGATGATGGCTGCTTCACTCCTTTTGAAACTATGATGGACGAGGTTGTTTGTCTCCGGAAGAAAGCGGAGAAGTACTCACTTGATGCACTGAATTCAGCATCAAGAGAGCGAGTTAATTGGCACGACAATGCACATGACATGCTTCGGATTGCAGGAGTAGTGCCCACTGCAACTGTATGCGACCTCGCGAAAATATCCATTGAGCCTGCAAAAATCACTGATTTTAATCCCATGCTCACTGAAGCCTCAAAGCAGATTCTTCTTAAATCCATATCAATCTGGCTTCGCCTGTGTGTCTACGAAGATAAGCTGACACGGCTAATATTCTTTTCTCAGTCAAGATCAATGGGTGATGTTTTGAGGGAGCTTGACACTGTTACCATCTGGAATACAGAAGAGCATCCTGCTTGGCTTGTTTTTGAAGTAGAAAATAGGCTGCAAATACGACAAGTGCAATACAAGGTAACTCAACACCTCATTGATAATCCTGGTGACGTGATGCAGTTGAATATGGGGCTTGGAAAGACACGAGTAATATTGCCAATGTTGGTAATGCATTGGTCATTTGGGAAACGCAATAAGGTCACTAGGCTGAACTTCCTCTCTGCACTCTTTGACGAGGCATACAAATACCTTCATGACCATCTTTGCGCAAGCCTATTAGGAATCAGATTTTTCACCATGCCATTCAATAGAGATGTCAAGCTGAATGTTGCATCAATTACCACAATGAAGAAGGTCATGGATAATTGCCGTGATGAGGGCGGCGCTCTTGTTGTAGCGCCTGAACATAGACTCTCATTGGAACTAAAATACAAGGAGCTCTATAGCGAGGGCGAAAGCAATGCCGCGTCTGAGCTGCAAAAGTTCATACACAAGGATATGTGGCGTGATATTTTAGATGAGTGCGATGAGTTGCTGAAGTATCAATATCAACTCATCTATTCAATAGGTAGTGCTACTTCATTGCCACAAGGAGCTCACAGATGGAGAGCAATCCAGGCGATCTTCACTACCTTAGCTCTCAACAAAAATCTGACTGAATTTCTAATCCAGCATCCCAAAGCATGTTCGATTGCAACCCGATCAATACACAAATGGCCATCCATACATTTTTTTGAGGGATCTCCATTAGATAGCATGCTTCAGGAATTGATGCCCATGCTCGCCAATGCAATTGTGAGCAATCCTCCATACGAGTTGATTTGGATGCGTAATCATCCCATCAGCGATGACATCATAACTGCTATTATTCATAAAGAAGCATGCCCGCCCACACTTGAATCACTGCCAAAGAACTACCGTCACGACATCCTTGCCTTGCGTGGCTTTCTTGCAGGTGATATCCTTCGTCACTGTCTTTTGAAGCGTCATAGAGTCAACTTCGGTATCGCAAGACCTGGGAAAAAGCAACTTGCAATACCTTTCCGCTTCGCAGACACACCTGCTGAGAGGTCTGAGTTTGCCCATCCCGATTGTGCACTAGGGCTTACTGTCTTAGCATACTACTATGATGGTCTAACCCGGCCTGAGCTCAGACAATCGTTCGGAAACCTCATGTCTCTTGGAGAGAATGCGCAGCGAAAATTTTACAATGAGTGGTTCGAGTTAAGCTCAAACCAAATGAAAACAGAGAGCTCAGACTGCTTTGAAACGCTGAATTGTATAGAAAAGATCGACACTTCCAACGAGATTCAAATGGAAAAACTGTGGCATTTTTTCCATCGCAACATGCTTGTAATAAATTTTTATCTCAATACTCAAATCTTCCCAGTTGAGATGGATCAATTTTGTCAAAGACTTACAGCAACATCGTGGAATTTAGCGCAAAATCCTTCTGGTCACATCATTGGCTTTTCAGGAACAAATGGTAAGTTACAGTTCAGCTAGCCATCCACACAAGAAATTAATACGCACATTATATAAATAATATATGTACTCACCCTCTTGTTCATTATCTTCTTTTAGACAACCACCGCATACTCCCTCTGCAGGTTCGTCAATATTTTCCATCTTCTAACGATAAACCCGACACGATTCTTCAAGACCTATTTGCTACTAATGGGCATATGCTTGAAATGATATTGAAAAACACTATCAAAGTTTGCAATATGAAGAAAGAATCCCACGGTTCTCATCCATTGATTGATGAGATAAAATACAGCATCAAAGGATCCACTCTGTTGCATGCTATTATTGATTGTGGAGCAATCTTGGCAGGTATTAATCTGAAACAATTCTCTCAGTCAGTCTTGAACATTTTGCCTGTGGAAGATTTTGGTGGAGTCCTATTTTATGATGGCACAGATAGTCTTGACTGGGTCGTATTGGAAAGAAGTGGGCGATGCCTGCCTAAAGACATTTCTCCAATCCAGGAAGTTGATTCGTTTGTCATTTTTGACGAGCCCCGTTGCCGCGGGACTGATTTGAAGCTGAGGTCAAATGCTGTAGCATTATTGACCCTTGCTCCCAATCTGTAGGTTTTTGTGCTTCATTATTGAAGCAACTTCCCTGTCCTAAATATTCTCACTGTTATTTGAATTTTATTAACCGTTCTTTCTCTTTATCCTTCTCATTTTTAGGTGCAAGGATAAGCTTATGCAAGCTGCTGGACGTTTGCGTAAACTGGGACAGAGTCAAAAACTAATAATGGTGGGAGGATCTGATGTATTTTCCAAACTCAGAGATGTAGCGAATAACAATTCAAAATCTTTATACCTCATCAGCTCTATCAAGAGAATTGCTTCAAAAAAATTGTCTCAGTTCACTCCCGCTCATGTTTTGTCTTGGGCAATGAAGAATAAGAGAATTGCTTCAAAAAAATTGTCTCAGTTCACTCCCGCTCATGTTTTGTCTTGGGCAATGAAGAATACTNAAAAAATTGTCTCAGTTCACTCCCGCTCATGTTTTGTCTTGGGCAATGAAGAATACTGTTGACTCGAATGTATTGGGAACCTCCAATTGGGCCAATCAGGGTCTCTTTTTTGCTTCAACATTCGGCAAGGATCCTAAACTCAGCATCACAGACGAGTTGCTCGAACTCGAAGACTTTTATGGCAACTCATTCAACACGGCTACTGTCAAGCATATCATTGAAAAAGCAACTTCCTTCCATATGAAAAGAACAGGGGGAATGGAAGCATTGCATATTAAGGTGAAGCACATTGTGGAAACCATCCATATGCGTGTTGATAAGTATGGAAGTGATTTCACTCTCAGTGCTAGTGGATGTGATGAAGAGTGTGAACGCGAATTGGCAATGGAGGTTGAGATTGAAGAAGAATGCGAGATTGAGATACAGCTCATGACACCAGCAAGCGAAAAGAATTGGGACTTCAACTCAGTATTCTCAGCTTCTTCTCCAACTAAGCTACCAATTAGTGTTCATTCTTTGAAACAATTTGTCAAATGTTTTATCCAGCTACCAAGTCTTGCACAAATCAAATGGCCAAGCACAATTTACTGCACTGAAAATTTCGCCCAAACTATCGTACGTGGAAAAGACGCCTCATCATCTTTTCTGAACAATTATCTCCGAGTAGTCGACCTTGTCCTGTACTTTCCAAGCGGCGAGTTTTTACTTTTGTCCAGTTACGAAGCAAATGCACTATTGAAACTATTTTGGGATCACAATGCCAGAGGAAAACATCTCCTCATGAACTTTACTCTCCTTCGACGAGCTATTGACGAATCAACTGAAATTATTCTTGCATGCACAACGCAGAGAAATATGTTGTCCAGGAGTATGTCCAACCCAACTAAAGTCAGACTTGATGCTAAGGACATCATCGACAATATATCCATGGCATCCCTTCAGCTGTTTGCAGGCGAAGCAACATATTCCACAGAGGAGCGGAGAGAAGCCTTGAAGTCAATTCTACGTGTCAAGAGAAAAGGAAAAGATGACAAATTTTGTCCCCAAACTGTATCAGAGGAACTGTTAGAAATGCGAGGTAAAGGAAACTTGTTTTCGTACAGTGATCTCGAAAAAATATGCGTGGCACTGCTGTGTGAGATTGAATGATGTTTTTAAAATGTGTCTGAATGAGTATGTTGTCTGGGACACAGAGAGCAACTATGTGATAAAAATAATTAGGTTCATGATAAATTATTAACCAAGAAATAAGTATTTCCCAAACACTTCATCTTCAATTTTTCACATCCCACCTTTAAAAAAGATCTCTCTATCTCTTTCCGCATCTCTCTGATCCATCTACTCTTATCATTGATTTATTTCTGTCCGCAACAAACACTTGAATGACAACAGCAGAAAAGCCAATACCGTAAGTAGTCGTGTAATGAATGCCCAAAATTAATAAATTTCGAAGTAATCAAAATGGAACAAAACAACGTTCAGTTTGAGAGTCAGACTTCATGACCTTTTCATGGCACAACTCCCTGCAGCAAAGAAACTGCAACTTTGCAGTAATGCCTATGCAAAAATAATTTGAACCAAGTAATACTTATTGAAAATATTAAGTACAGGTATTAATTGTATATGAAACAAACTTAATACTTATTGCCACTTGCAGACTTTTTGGAAAAGAATTCTCTCGCGTCCTTCTCCTCTCGTCGACGACGCATTTCATTCCGCAAATAACGATGGTAGCAATAAGATGCCGACGCTGAAATGGCAGCGATGGAAATGCTGCGTAGTAGTGAGAGTCCAGTAACACCGGCCAGCTTTTCGGTAGGCGAATCAGATCCACCAACAGTAATTTTGTTGGCCTTGTCATTATTCAAGCAAGACACATATCCAGCACCAACACCAATAACAGAAGCAACAATCATTGCATTAGTACCGTCCCTCCTTTCTTCTTCTCTCACATGTTGCACTGCTCTCGACAGCGACTCCTCCGTAATCACCCCATCTTGCACAAGAATTGGTGCATCAAAAGATGTTACAACACCCTGCCCAAACAATCGCTGCGTCTTGACATCTAAAAATGTTCGCACATCTCGAAAAGTCAAACTTATTCTACCCCCGTCTTCAATGCTGCACTTGGTATTTTCTGTCATTTCATCTCCTTCTTCATCGCCATCATCACAATCACCATTCTCCCTTCCCTCCCGATCTCCAAAATCATCCATCGGCAACACCGCATGAGTAAACCTAGCATTCGTCTCAGGACCCAAAACAAACATACTCCCCGGAGGCAAGTCCACCCTCGCTACATCATGCGGAAATTGCCGATCCCTCACCTCCATCACTCTTCTACTGCCCAACGACACCGAAACAATGACACCGCTTCGATTCAAATCCAAATCTTTATCCGAATGATGATCAATACGATCGTATCCATCTCTGTATAGATTGGACACGCAGTGATTCATGTGTTGGACGTAGAGTGGTTGCAGCGCTTTTTCGACAGAGCGTTTGATGGAGAGGGTGGTGGGAGACCATTGATGGGTTGGCCATTCGGTGCCGGAGTAGTTGCCGGGATAGCGGTAGATTGGTATGATCATGTTGGCTCCATGATCTTTGGTTGAATGGTAATGGTTGTTGTTTTTGTTGTTGTTGTTTTTATTATTATTATTGCTACTGTTGGATTGGCTGTCGTGAAAAATGTCAATGATGGGAAGGTCGGCCTGGAGGTTTTGAAGACGAGGCAGTGGTTCATTTTGTGATCCCACCATTCCTTCAAAAGAAGTTGAAGTTAATGAATGATATTAGATTTTTGGCATTGCAGATGTGACTATAACAAAATCAACTTCAAGAGTGCACTATTTGACAAAACCAAATAATAATTGACACAACAATGACACTCACCTTCAAAATGAAGTTCCGACACGAGTTTTCGAACAATGACATTTTGTTGCTCCTTAATTTCCTCTTGTTCATAATTCACTCCTTCTCCAGTAATTTGCTTTGCTCCCTCCTCCTCCTTTTCCTTATTCCCACCCAATACCGGAACCACATCCAAAATCAACTCCGTATCACCCGCACCCAACCCATACAAATTCCGTTCATTGTTTCTCCCAAAAGTATATCTCTCTACATATGCTTTGCTCGTTCCATACAAGTGTCGATGCAGAGTCAATCGTGCGGCTCGACCATAGACACTTTTTAATCTACCGCATGTGACGCCCAGAAGACGTTTTTGGAAGTATCGCACAATGATAACAGCGGTGACAATGGGAGGTCCGTTGTTGTTGTCGCTGTCGTCGCCTTGAACACTGCTGTCACAATTTGAACCACCACCATGGCCATCAACATCATCGTCGTCATTGCTGTCGTCGCCATCCCACAAATAATTTTCCTTTTTATGACTCCCCCGAATCTTGATGGTGGCCTGTCTCCTCAATTGATGTTTATATCGATTCAATTCAAACAAGAGAGATTTGCCAATGGACGATCCGGTTGGTTCATCGTCATCATCGTAGCCTTCTTGTGTGACCCCCTCGCTAGTGCTGTTATTGTTACTGTCATTGTCAATTTCAGTTTCAGTAATGTCGCCACCGTCCAAAGTCACGGCCGCATTTTCCACACTGGCAGCAAAAGGAACATGGGCCGCGTCGGGATGAACTTGGTTTATTAAATAGTCGCGAAATTGTTCAATGGCCGCGAGGGAGCGGTGGGTGCAGACGTAGCCGAGGAAGATGGAGTCGGCGATGGTGAGTTTGGCGAGGGGTTCTGGGGCGTGGTGGTGGCGGTGATGATGCATGGTGTGGGTACTATGTTGCGAGAAGGTGATTTTGGTGGTGCGGATGATGTCATGGTCGCGTCGCTTCGAACGTTTAAGATCCCATCTGCGTGTTTTTTGTATTAAACGTGTTATGCAGATACCTTGATGGAATGTTTCAAAGATCCTGTATCTAAAGGAATTAGTATGTTTTGTACACTTTGGTTCGTATTTCCATAAAAACTAAACATCTATATAGGTAAATATCGGGACTTTTTAATTTGAAATTTCCCGCATTTCAGTCGCACAAAAAATAAGACTGACGCCCCTAAAAGGTGCTTCCTTTTATTTCGTCTGACCGTCAGATCGGACGAAAAA